>CAUYRH010058279.1:0-79587 GCA_963574655.1 Perodicticus potto
AAGAATAAATTTTTGCTAATCATCAGAAAATCTGTGTCCATTAGGGTTGTCACGTAGAAATCCAAAATCACTGAGAGGCCAAATCTTGAAGAAGATCCGTCCTCTTATTAGCCCATATGGAATAGTTCCATAGTACCTCGAATCTGTAGAATTCTGGAGATTGTCACCTTCTAACCAAACATGACCTGTTGGCACCATAACACCACCACCAACATATTCAAAAGCACAATGAGCTATACAGCCGTACTGAATAGTATAGTCAACAAGTTGAAAGGTTTTTCCCAAAACACCACGAAGCATAGGTCTATGTTGACTCTGCCACCACTGGCCTTGGCCTCCCAGAGTACTAGGACCACATGCATGAGCCACCAACCCACCCATAGGTAGGTTCTACAAAACATTCAATTTTGAGAGAAGTTGTAGGGCTTCATGAGAGAAGTTGTAGGGCTTCAAGAAAAAAAAATCTAAAGCATGTCTCAAAGCATATGTGGGTGATCCATGATTTCAGATTCCTGAGCCCCGCTAAAGTTGGCTGTCCTTACCCCATCCCCAAGTTCTTAATCACATTTGCAAAAATCCCTTGTAAGGTATTCACAGGTTTAGGATTAGGATATGGGCATCTTCAGGGCCGTTGTTCATCTGCCCACACTACTCTCAAGACGCCAGGTGACAGTGCTTGGCTGTGGGATTAAGCTGGGGAAGAGGAGAAGGGAACACCTCACGGCTAAGGCCACAGTGGGTGGAAGGACGTGGGCCTCAGGCGGGATGTGTTATTGTTGTGTGCTAGAGAGAGAGGGTGGGGGGCTCGGAATTGAGAAGACGGGGACGGGGCCTGTGGAGACATGTAATTTCAAGGTCTAGGGAAGGGCGTCTCAAAGCAGTCTGAATTAGCAGTCTGAGCATCGTTTGGGCCTAGATAGAAATGCAGATTCCTGGGCCCCTTTGCAGACCTGCCTCATAAACTCTGAGGTGGGGCCAGCAATCAGCATTTCAACACCTGCCCCCCCCCCCATGATTCTGATGCCCATTGGCATTTGAGAGCCCTGGTGTAGAGCATAACCATGAGATAGGTTCCAGCAGCCTCATGGGTGCCAGCTGCCTCGTCACCCCCATAAGATGGATACTGCCCGCCACCGACGTGCACCAGGGGGCTGTGTAGGATAAAAGATGAAAGGACAGAAAGATGAGAATACCATAACTCTGAAATGATGACAGGCACCATTACTCTTAGATTGGTTCGGATTGGGCCGAAACAGGACAAGTAAGAACAAATGGGCCAAGTACTGTCATGATGAAGGTTAACGAGCTAAGTGCTGTGACAAATTATTTTACTCATCCATTAGTTGCTAGATCTGCATTATGTTACCTTATTGTTATCTAATGGCCCTTTATGTTACCTATTGACTAAACAGCTAAATTGCAAGGTTCCCTTCTGTAAAAGGGGTCATCGTGACCCCGTGTTTGCTTTTTGCTTCTTTTGCCACCTTTCTTTTTGCTTCTAATTGCTAACTTTCAGCCCACCTGTTTGGCCCTTTGCCAACTTTCAGACTAGAAAACCCCCAACTTCAGACCCATCAAGGCTCTCTTAGTCTGCTTTAGACTTTGCTGAGACAGCCCCAAGGTTAATAAAAGACTCCTTTTTGAAATTCTAATTTGAGTCAACAGTAACAGCAGGAGAGGAATTTAAGAAACTGAGGAGTCGGAGTTGGGGTGTGGAGGGATCCTCTGATGAGAAAATTCACCAAAAATTAAGATAGAAGCCTAGCTGGGTGATGTGCCCTGACCTGGGAGCAAAAGTCACTGAGAAATGAGGACATTGCTCAGGGAGGACAGCCTGTGCAAGGCAAAAAGGAGCAATGAAGGCACCTGTCCTTTGGGGCCCAGTGTGGCTCCTGAGAGGGGGAGGCTGCAGGAAGAGGCCCCCCAAAGCTGCCCAACTCCTGATCCCCAGAATCTGTAGCTGTATCATCTTATACAATGAAAGGGACTCTGCAGGTGTGATGGGAGGAGTACCCTGAGTTACCCAGCTGTGCCCAGTGCAATCACGGGGTGGGGGCAGCCCCTTAGAAGGAGGTGTGAGGGTGAGGGCAGGGCTCGGAGTGGGGTCCACCAGCCTGGTGGATGGATGGAAGAGGGCCGGCATTAAGGATGTGGGCTCCTGTATTTCAAACAAGCTGGACAAGGTGAGGAAAGGCATTCTCCCCCGGAGCCTCCACAAGGAACATGGCCTTGTAACATCTTGACTTTAGCCCTGCGTGGACCTGTTCTGGACTTCTGACCTCCACAACTAGAGAGTAGTGACATTGTGTTGCTTTAAGCCACTAAGTTGGTGATACTTGTCACAAATGTCTGCAAGAGAAGCGGGGCCCCAGGGTCATGGTGGGTTTCATTTAAGATGAAACTACCCAGGAGGGCATTGGAGCTGTGGGAGTCTTACTGATGCTGGGCCATGAGGAGAACAGAAAGTAGGGTCCCAGAGACTCGTCAGGGTCAGAGTGAGAGACGCAGGGGACCTTGAGTCTGACACACAGGGATAGATGGCAAAAGAGACTCATCGGAGATGGAGACAGCGGGCATGGGACCCCCTGCTGCCCAGCTCTCACAGGAGGTCTGGACCTACCCTGGGTAGTGTCCGAACAGTAGATTTCAGGAAGGCTTTCTGCTGTGGCACTTCTGGAAGTGTCTGTGTGGGGACCCCAGTGGTGTGCAGAGGATGCCCTGCCTTACACGTGCGCACCGTAAGGAGGGTTAGTGAGAACACGGGCTCCTGGGCCGCAGGTGGACCTAGGGAGGCCCAGATGGAGCAGAGCCCAGCCAGAGCACATTAGCACGTCTACCATGCGGCTGCGGGCTCTGGTCACGCCTCGCTCAGCTGCAAACAATCCCATTATTCACCTTGTCAAACAGGCTCCCCAGAGAAGTCAGTTTTACATTTGGCTTGTAAACGGCAGCTGGCCCGCTGGCCCTGCTCTTACCAGTCCCCAAGGAGCTGTTGAGACACGGCAGCAAGCATTTTACAAGCAGGAGGGCCACAGGTGACTGCCGGCCTCCAGAAGGCAAATCACTCTGGCCTGGCAGGCTCCAGGGTTCTAGGGAGTTGCCGTCTTTAGGCCTTTCTATAGTCAAGGGAGCTGGTTCTTTCTAGAAGACAGGCTGGAATACATTGATGTGTAATTAGAAACAAATAAACCAAGACCACTCTCTCTGGAGTCCGTTGTTTAGATTTTAAAATGTGTTGAGTATTGGAAAGTTATTAATTCTCCACACCAGCCAGGAGAATTCATTGTTCTCGATGCTGTGTGCAGGGAAGGCAGGCGTGCTTGTTCACGTGACACCCAGTACCATGGGCCTGCTGCAGGCCAGGGCGTGGAGACGCAACACTGGATGAAGACAAAACTGCCCTTGCCCTCCTGGAATTTACAGGGGCAAGAGACAGACAGTAAACAAGCGAGCAGTTATCCAAATAGGATGATTGGGTGAGTGGGGGCGTGTGCGGGCAGAGCCCAGGTGACACCTGGGGTCCCCAAAGAATCAGGAAGAACCATGAGATCAGAGTTTGATTATTTCACTTATTAGAAAAAGAGAGATGGAGGTGGAAAATGGTGTGTTCTGGGCAAGGAACGGAAGAGCGGCCCTGTGGATGGAGGTGAGTCAGGAGAGGTGGTGGGCCAGGAACATCCCCCAGCATCTTGCCTGGAATTTGGACCATTCTGAATGCAAAGAGAGGCCACATAGGGCTTTATGTGGGGTGGGTGGGGGGGATAGGATCTGAAGCCACTTTGTGCAGGCAGGGTGACCCGGCGTGCACCAGGAAAGCAAAGGGCCACTCTGAAGTCCAGGAAGAAGATGAGGGTGGTCCAGGGGGGTGAGGCAAGGAAATGGGTTTTGGAACTAGACCCTCTGGGACTTCTGACATTTGGGAAATGGGGACAGTGAGGGTCCCAGGGTTCTGACTAAGCAACTGCTTAGGCAGTGTTGCCCTAAGCTAATGGGCAAGGAGACGGGGAATCAGAAAACTAGGGGCACAGTGAGCCTGCAATGCCTGCCAGCTGTCAGAGTAAAGTTGCAGATGAGCCTGGAGTGTGTGTGAGGAGCGTGTAAAGTCCTCTGCCAAGATTATCCTCAAGAACAGCCCCGTGGCATCAGGGCCGACGGTTTTTAATCAGATATCCTCTGCCACTTTGAGAGGCGGCAGAAACTGTTGCCAGTGTGTTTGGGGAGAGTTTTGTCATTATCCCCTAAAAGACTGAGGTGTCCTCCCTCCACCCTAAAAAAATTAAGGCCCACTGATATAAAAGTACAGCTCTTGGGAATCAAACTGAATCGTCACTTGTACTTGGTATCTACAGTCCAGTGCAAAGTTTCAGAGCGTGAAATTTTTAGTGAATAAGGAAATTCTGCAGTGTCTGGGATAGGGCAGGAACAAGGCAGGGGTTTCCAGGAGTTCTGGTGACTACTCCACGTGGGGCCATTTACTGAACTTCTGAATCTTACCAGGATGGCAGGGGAAGAGTGGGTTGAGAATGGGAAGCCCTTTTTGGACAAAGTGTGGTCCAACCTCATTCATCTTTGTGCCACAAACATGTCTATATACCTCATCACACACACTAGGGCTCCTCAGAAGAAACAATTTCACTTTCGTGTTTTAAAGGTCCCTGGAAATGAACTTTAAATGTGCATAAGGCCACCGGGTCCTCAGCATTATTTTATATGTGTAGTCAACCTGGTCCTGCCAAGAAATTATTTTTCTTCCAATTTATGAAGCACAGGAGTCCCCGGTGTTTTTTCCTGCCTTGCTACTGCTTAAATTCCAAACTGTCACTATTCTAGTCCTTCTTCTTAGTATAAAACCAGACCATGCTGCTGCACACAGCAAGGGATATTTTCAGATTTGCAAGCTCCTGGCAAACTCCCCCTCAGATCCTTTGGTATATATTTCCTTTTCATCTCGGGTTTTGTAAAATTCAGACAGTGTTTCTGGCTTTCCTCATCTAGTTAGTAAAACCCCACGGACAGAGCTCTAAATGGCTGCTTCCACATATTGGGAAAATGAAGTCCCAGTGTCAGCTTAAGGTTCACAGTAGGTGAATCTGAAACCTGTTTGTTAAATGATGGGGATATTGGATCGATAGCTAATATTTATTAAGCACACAATGCTTGTAAGGCTGGGACTACTGTCCTCCTTTTACAACTAGAGAAATTGAGGCACAGGCCAAATCTGTGTTTCACAGGTGTAGCTCACATACAAATGTAGAACAGGTTTTTCTTTTTAATAACTGTCTGTTACCCTCGTCGTCGTCTTAAATGATTCTGGTTTTCTAGACAGAAGTCGTATAAGATTTTTCAGAAAGTGAGCAAAGAGGTAAAGCAAAATAATTGTACAATGGTTGCAGCAAATATCTCAAGGGGGCAGAGTTGCCCCTAGGGTGCGTGGCTCTGGGAAGGTATTTCTTTGTGGGGTTCCTGTCTACGTAAGCAATTTGAGTCATTCCTAAGGCAGCTTCTTAGTACCATTCGGGTGGCCCAGTCTCATATGATCCCACAAAAATCAAAATCAAAATACTGCACCAGTCCTCAGGGGCAACCTGTCAGTAGGACGCTCTTCCAGAAACCGGCCTAGACCCTGTAGCGGGAGATTCTGGAGCCTTTTGGGGCATCTGAAGATGAGAGATAGGGACCAGCTGGTCCCAGCCACCAGAGGGAGACCAAGGACATTTAAAGGGATGTGTTTGTGCTTCGAGTGGCCAAGACCCATGAGGGACCCTGTTTGGGCTTGGTGTACCTGCCCATATTACTGTTTCTTTCAGGCACTGGGAGGGGGCCTAGAAAATTCCCAGGAAGGCATTTCCAAACACAGGGCTGTGGTAGGGTGGAGAGGTCCTTGTGGCACAGAGCCTGGGACAGGGACCCTATCTCCCTGGGGTTGAAGGATGAGAGAAAGTTTGAATAATATGAAGACTTCAAAAATAGCAATAACATCCAAATCTCCTAGGTGCTTTAGCTACACCTGGAGGAAAGCTGTTTTAAAAGGAAGGCAGCTACAAAGTTCTAATACTTATAATATCTAACTCTTTTTGTGGGTTTGAAGGTGAAAGATGCTTTTTAAAAGAAAAATCAAAAACCCCTTTGCATTTTGCAAGATGCTCAAAAAGGGCTTTTGCCTTCCAAGTCCCTGCCTTCGTCCAGTTGGCTGCAAATGCTCTGGAGCCCTCTGGCAGGTGGTCTATGGTGGACATCACAAAGGTGTAGGGACACAAATTACAGCAGAGATGTGCTAGAGGGGATCAGGTTGACCTCGTGGCTCTGTCACGCTGGGCAGGCAATGTTACAAGCACAGAGGGATGGCACCTACTCACTGGGCTGACATGAGGAGTAAATGAGCCCTCAGATGCAAGCACAGAACATGTTCCTTGCGGTATGAACCCCAAACATAAAGGGGATATCCGAGCAGCCCCCCTAGAGAAGAAAAGATAAACCAAAGCAGCTGCTGCTTTCAACTGTTTTATTGCTAAACTATCATGATACAAGCAGTATAAAAATACTTTACATATAGCAAAAATAAACTACATTAAACTGGAGATTAACAACATTTGCATAGGAATGTGATGTATTCAAATGACTTTAACAGTCAGGATTTTCCAAACCTAGGTCTGCCAGCACCACACTGTTGGAGAGACATCTATTTGTTGGAGAATTTTATTAGGACAGACGTTTTCTCCCCTCTGAGGGCTGTAGAGGCAACGGGGGTGAGTGACGTTCTTTGACGAGGTGTCCAGGATGTGAAGCTTGTGATCTACTCAGGCCAGTCAGAATGCTGTGGGGATCCCCACAATGGAACCAGCATCACTGCTGTCTGTTCCTTTTAAATCCTGAACTCAGCAGAAAGAACGTGTATTCAGCCAACAGCTGCAAAAAGGTAGGAAGTTAACCCTTTCACTTCTGGCACCCAATTATTCCCTGTCTTTTTCAGAGGGGGATTTGCTTAGGGAGTCTCTCTCTCTCTCTCTCACCAACCACCAGAAGAGTTTGTTTTTAAAACAAACAAGTTGGCTGTAAGTCAAGCAAGACACTCAGGAACGCTGAGGGAAATTGATGTTTGCAATCAGTTGCATGTGATAACTGCATTTCCTTCAGCATATAGCTGGAATGCAGAGAATCACAGAGCAATCGGCTGGTTTGGCTTCATGAGACTTAATGCCCAAGCTCTTAAGCCTAGGAGACCCCAGGTTAAGATGTGCAGGGTCCCTGAAGTGCTATCCCTCCCCCCCAAAAAATGAGTTTGGGAAAGGTTAGCCTAGGTTGTCAAGAACGTCACAACCCTATGCCTCTTGTAAACGCAGTGAACATGGTTGTTAAGTGGACCCCTGGCATTCTTTTAATTCTGAACAAGAGAAAGCACTCGGAAAGGTTTGGGGGGTTTTGTTGTTATTGTTGTTGTTGTTGCATAAACACTAATTTAGCCTCACTTTAGTCCAGAGTGACTGTTAAAACATATCAGCTTCTGATCTGCCTAAATGTGACAGCTGCTGGATGTAAATGAGAGATGCAATATCATTGGGTCTCAGTGCTTAGAAGGAGTCAGTTCATCCTCGGCTATATCCATGCTTGAAAACTGTGGCTGTCCTTTGGATAATGTCTGCCGAGGTTCTCTACCAGTGCTCTGATTTGGTTAGCTCTGTACCTACTGGCCTGCACTTCGGCATTCTTTTTGAATCCTATTATAATACAACACAGGCAAGGTTTTGTTGGTGGTTGGTTTTTTTAAAAATCACCTATTAGGTCACTTCTTTTAGAGGGGATCTAGACACCTTACAATACAGTCCTTATTGACAAGATCCAGGCTCAGGGGTGAAGAAAGTCAGCATCATTCTCAAGCAAGAAAAAGGTGGTTCCCTCTTCCACAAAGCTATCCCCCCTCCTTCTCCTGAGATGCTTTCTTCTACCAGGTAAGTGACTAACAGGCTCTTAGGTAGGGTGGGGGATTTGGGGGGTGGGTGGAGTGTTTTCTGGAATGATTAACAAAATTTTCAAGAATACATCATTTCTCTTAAACATCAACATATATGTAAAAAGAGACACTTCGATTTGTTTATAAATATCTTCTAGTTCCAACAGGGGTGCAATATTTTGAGGACAGATCAAAAGCATAAAAATACAGTTAAGAAAATAAAATTTAATATCATACTAATTAATTTGGATTGCTATATATATTATCAAGCAGCAGTATTTTTGTACAATACAGGAAGACTTGGGCAGACTCGCAACCTTTGGAAATATACTACATTCAGGAACATGGAATACCTGTTAGGTGCTACATATTTACATCACCTTGGACATAGCAAGGGCAAACCACAACTAAACCATCCTTCTAACACACATGCCAACACGCCCATCTTTACCATTTGGACACCCATACCGTACCTTCTTGTTCTTTTACAGATCTCTTTGCTTCCTCCCATACTGAGAGTATGTCATGAACAATTACTCTTGGCAACATTTCCTCCTGGCATCTGTAACTGACAAAACTTTCTTGGCAGCTGCCAGTTCCCGAATACACTTTCTCTTGCCTGTTTATAAATCACATCTAAAGCTTTTGTTTCTCTTTCCTTTGCTATTTGGTATAGTGCTTCCTCTAATATCCAGCTGAGATGTCTTAGAAAAAGAGGGGTTCGTACATGTATACGTACAGGAGTTTGAGCTAGCAGGAAGCCCTTCTCACAAACGTGGTTAGAAAATTGATGGAAAATGCATTCGTCCTTTTTCACCCCGTGGACAATGAGGTTGTGCTACTTTGTTACAATAGCAGGAAGGCACTTGGGTAAAACATTCAGATAACTGAGGAAAAGCCAAATTCCCTCATGTGCAAAAAAATGGCTCCTGGCCAGGTCAAGTGAGAACAAATCATTCACCAACTACCCGTAACTCTTCCCTGGTGAAGTCAATTCTTTAGGTAAAGCTGCTGGTCTAAGGAACTTTCTTTGTTAATGAGGACGTGTTTAGCATCCCAGAAGCTTTGCGGTAGAGGTCGATTTCTTACTGGGGTTGTGTTTATTTAAAGAGAATGTAGCTAGACTCTGTGCTTGGAAAACAAATGCTAGGTTTGGACCAAAAGATCGCACACAGGTGCAGAGGCCCAAACCTGGGCATTCTGTCTACTATCTGGGGTGCCAAACACACCTGCCCCCAACTCTGAGGAAGGGTTTACTTCCGGGTAACCTTGACTAGAGAAGCCCCACAGTGGACAATCAATGGCTGTGACTTACTTTCTTAGGCCTTCTGCCTAGCGGACTGGATTGAGAAATCACTTTGAGTATGGTCTTTTGAAGAGTGCTAAGAATATTTTCACTTTTCTTACTGGGGAAACAACTGAGTGGCTGAAAACGAATCTCCAGTTTGTCCTGGGGTGTCTGCAGCAAATGCAAATGGAAACACATCTGTGTGATTAAAAACTCACCTGCCAAGAATTTTGAGGGATTGTTTTTCAAAAACTGCACCAAAAGAGGAAGACAAGTGAGGCCTATGGGTGTGTTCAGTGGAGCAAAACAGTTGTGGGGGGAATCACACCCCACTTATCCCAGCAGAGGGCATTCCAACCACAGGACACACTTGCGTAGAGGTGTTTTTATGAGAACGTGTCCACTAAATGCAGACAGGTCTTTAGGGGGCCGCACTTTGGATAAGCAATGAGCTTTGGGGCCAATCCTGAGCTTTACTTTAAACTGCGAGTTTAGGGTAAAGAGGGAATTCACCCCTTTTCCTCTATCTTATTAGAAACCCACCTACAGGAGCACTTAGGCTGTTCTACGTAACTAAAATACCTGCACTATTTTGCTATTGATTGAGCTTTTCTGCCATTCCTCTTCAAAATTCAATGCTTGAGATTCTTAACTACTTTATGGGAAAGCGCTCTGGCTGTTAGCATGAAAGAAAGCAGGAACTCTGAAAAGCGACTGGCACTTGCTCTCTGGAGCCTGGGTCACCCTTCCCAGTCTATGGAAACTGCTTAGTATGGACCCCATGGCCCAGGGGTTGAAGAGCAGCAAGCCAGGACGACTCAATCGTTGGCTGCCTTTGCCAGCCTTTCGAAGCAGAGAAAAAAATTAAAAAATAATAATAATAAACACGTACATGTCATAACTTAATGCCAATAAGTTTTAACAGGTGATCTTGTCTGGGCAAGACAGTCTTATTTAGGAGTGAGAATTTAAAAATAAAACTTTAACTGTTGGCCCAGTTCGTGGTATGAACTAGGCAAGCTGGAAGAATTGATGGTTCCTTTTCTGTCTCTACCCAAAGGGTTTGGGGTTTCTTCAGCTGAGAAGCCGGACTCTTGGGCCACGTTTCTTGGGTTGCTCTGAGAACTCCTCTCCTTCAAAAGGTCCAGGAGCTGTTATCTGTCACCTGGAAAAATGAATGCAAGGGCTGGGGTTTAATCACAGCGCCCACATCTTCTGTCCCCAGCCCCCACCCTGCAGGCGCTAGTCACTCAGTTCTCAGATGAGTTCCAGTGTCCTGTCTTGTACAGAATGTGGCTTTGGTCAGCAGGCACTTAATATTCGGGTTTCAGATCAACCAGGATGCTCTTTGGGATGTAAGACAAAAAATCAAAAGGCGTTGACAGAGAGAGATGGCGAGCTCCTTAACCAGGAGTCAGCTTTGTGCCCGCGCATGGTTCCACGTGTGGGCTCCCAGCCGGGAGGTGAGCAGGAAAGGAGACAGAGGTGTGGGGGTGGGGGCAGCGGGGGCGCCGAGGGGTCAGGTTCAGAAGTTGTCTTGCTCTAATGGCTTCTTCTACGTCTGATTTCGCGCGGGAGGTCCTGAAAACTCCTTCCTGATAATTTCATTAACTACAAAAAAAGAGAAGAAGGGGGGAAAGAGAGAATGGGGCGAGTGAGAGGGCATCGAAACCAAACTTCAGGTTTGCTTTCTAGAAACTTCCACCGGGTTATTTCTTAAAATACATTTTTTCTTATTCCTTGTGATAATACGTTTGATAATTTTTAACATAAAGGCCTTCCAAAAAAAATGATTTTTTTTTTTTTTTTGCAATAATAGTTTGTGCTACATGCCTGTCCGTAGGAATTGCTCTCCTGGTGGCTCTTTTGAATCTTTTGTGGCAGAAATAGATTTGGGTCATAGGGCATGTTTTAAGTGACTTTCTCCAGGTCTGTATTTTATTTAATGCACTTGGGGCTCTCTATCGAGCACCAAACTACTTCCACTGTGACATCTAGAAAAGATCTATCATGAGATTAAGGCTAATAAAAACGTAACAGTTGACTCATGAAACTGAACAGTTCTCAAAAGAGGAGCCCCGAGAAAAAGAGAGAGAGAAAGAGAACAAGCAGAATCCCACAGGCAAAGACGGACAAAGCCATCAGTTCACAGACTCAATGTCCTTCAGCGCCACCACAAACGGAGCGCGGTGGCAGTCCAGAAGTAGAAGGTGTCCTCAGAGGGCTTCTGTAAGGTTCCGTCACCTCTCCCAGAAGCAGGTGCAGAGTTCCTAGTGGTTAGCAAAAGTGCCAAGCCAGCCACCAGCCGTCAAGAAGCTAACTACATTCTCCCAGGTTGGCCACTTAGCTAAAGGACTAATTACTGGGATCAGGGCAGGGAGATCTTAGGACAGGGAATCCTGCTAAAAGGCCCCCTTCAGCGTTCTCAGAAATAAAAAGTTGCTACTGGTGGCAATGGTGTGCACGGTACCTGACTATGTACATTCCCTCCATTCTGCAGTGGGGTTGTGCAGACTGGTCTAGGGCAGAAGGGGAAGGGCCAGATCCCTTTGTGGGGTCTCATCAAAGGCAGGTCAACCGCCCCTTTCCTCGTTCTGTCACTGAATTCTTCCCACAACCTCCTTATATTTTGTTTTCTCAGCCTTATTTTGAAGCTACAGAGATTAGAATATTGGCACAAAGAGTTAAGTGTTAAGAATGGCCCAAAGTCATGCTCAAAGTTGGGCTCTTCTAGGTCTAGGGTACTTTTCCCTAGAAAAATAACCCTGCCCCAGATAAGTCTACATCTTCCAGAGGCAGGGAAAGCAATTGGTTTGAAAGAGTTGGGAAAGCCAGGTTTGACTCTCAGCTCCCTCACTAACTAGCTGTGTAACCTTAACCCGTCTGCACCTCAGTTTTCTCATCTGTAAAGTGGGAATCACAACAGTGCACCACTTTTAGGGCTATTGTGAAGATTCCAGACATTAACAGACATAACAATGTCTGGTGAGCGGTGTCCAGTAGAGATGCTTAGTAACACCCCATACTTCCTGGGGACCCTGACCTCCATGCTTTGTGCCAATAGTCAAGCTTAGCTCCTGGTCCTTCAGATGCGTGACCAGAGCATGTGCACAGGTGGAGGGTTTGGGTGCTAGAGCCAGCCAGGGTTAGAACCCCACCTCTGCTCTTTCTTGCTTGGTGAGCCTTGCCTCAGTTTCCCTTTATGTAAAGTGTATCTAAAAATATTACCTATACCTCCAGGGGGCGCTGAGGAGCTTCGATGAGATAATGTGAATAAAGAAATGATCATAGCGCCCAGAATGTAACTGGTATTGGTTTGTAGAACAGTATATACCAAGGGTGCCAAAAAAATGGTGGCACCTGTGGCTCAAAGGAGTAGGGCGCCGGCCCCATATGCCAGAGGTGGTAGGTTCAAGCCCAGCCCCAGCCAAAAAAAAAAAAAAAGTATACATATTTTACACCATCTTGTCAGAAGTAAAATCAATCATTCCCCCGAAGTGTAGGTAACATGGATATGAGTAGCATGTCTGTGTACACTTGGCCAGTAACAGCACCTTCAATTCAACCTCAAAAAGTAATACATAGATAGCATCTCTTAAAGTTTGTGTGCACTTTTTTGGCACCCTCTGTATGTAACAGATGTATATGTATGAGAAAATGATGCATGTGTTAATGAATGAGAATGTGTGCATGTGAATAGCAAACACTTCCAAAGTGCGGAAAAGGATCCATTCATAGGAACACAGAGCACTAATTGGGCACCTACTGTGTACCGAGTACCAGCTGACTCCAAGGGGATCTAAACCAATGAAGACGGTCTCCCCAGCCCTGCCCCTCCGTGGGTGCCCCTTCTGCAGGGCAGAAGCTGAGGGCACTTTGCAGGAGATATGGTGAAAGCAAGGTGGGGTCAAGCCAGCTTCATGTGAAGCTTTTCAAAGCCCGGATTCTGAAGGCCTTCCTGTTTTCTCAACCTAGGAAACGAGAGGAGTTGATCCTTAATGGAAACTTTCCACAGCCTCAGCTTTCTAAAAATAGCTGGCAGGCAGCGATGTTGGCACCGGGGTCCCCACAAGAGGATCGTTTCCCTTCTCAGAACATAGGGGTGGAAGGGTGAGGCACTTTTCAGGCAGGCAAAAGTGATTTCCCCCTCCCTTTGGATAAAAATGTTCTGCTTTCTCAGAGCTACTTTCAGGTAGAAGTAAAGGAATGCGTCTGGAAAATTCCACAAACACCAGGCATGTAGACCTGTCACTGCTGAGGGTGGCAGTGTGGGTGAGGTGGCCCTGAGGCCCTGAGGTTCAAACCCCACCCAGACCCCTTAGGTTAGGAACCTCTTCTTTCTGAAACCTCAGAGCTTGTTCCTCTGGCTGTGAACAGGAGAAAGTTCTAGAGCAGAAACACTGGCTGGGGATTGAAGGGGTAGAGCCATGCCAGGCTGAAAATGGACTCCAAGTTTGGGGGCAGGGAGGCACCTCCTGAGTATGGGGGGAAGGGAAGACCTCACTGTGCTATGAAGCAGTCCCATGATATCTGCCATGACATTTCTCCTTTTCTCTTTCCCCCGTTAGGATCCCTCCCCCAAACGCTGCCCCTCCAGGTGCTTACAGTGTCCCTTATCCAAAAATCCTGCCCTGGGCCCCTCCACCTGGTTCCACTGTGACTCCACCTTCCCCGCCACCTTTGCCCTCCGCACCTCTCTCCAACCACAATGGCTTCCTCTGCTCTTGCTGGAGGCCTCACCAGGGTCACACTTTCCCCGGCTACATCTGCAGGAGCCACCCCTACCCTCTCCCCTCCTCTTTTTCCCAGTTTCTGGCAGGTCTTTCTGCTGCTCTGCTTACATTCTCATCCCCCTACAGTCCTGGCCCTCTTGAGGCATAGGAAGTACTCAATTCCATGCACTAAGAAATGAGAACATGAAAGCTTAGAAAGGGGTACAGAAACTTCAGGTCATAAGGTCAGAGCTAAGATTGACCTTGAGTCTGACTCCGAGGTCTGGGTGTTGAGCTATCTCCTGTGTCATTGCCATCAGCATTTCATTCATGCAGTAAATGCTTTGAGCATCTCTCCAAATTGGGCCACATACTGTTCTCCAAATAGCTCCCTCCCACCTTGTCCAAACCCTCACTTCTCTTCCTGGAAGCCCCCTCCATGTTCCCTCCACTGTGCCCTCATTTCCTCCAGGTGCCAGTGTAACTCTGAAATATCCCCACTCTAGCGTCCACAGCACCATGCACATAACAGGTGCTTCGTAATGCATGCATCTCAGCTCACCACGAGGACCCCACACCATCAGCCTTCCCACTTGGTTTAGGGAAGCTGACTGTCCCCTGTCATCCAACTGACAAAGGGGTTGCTGATCTGCTGCTTGTCCAAAGCTTTTATTAAGAACATGAGCAATTCACATTTACTACGGGGTATGGCCAGGCCTTTGCAGCATGAGGGCTATACAGTAATTCTCCCACCAGCCCTAGAGAGATAGATGGGGAAGTCAAGGCAGGCAGGCCCTTAGTACAGCAGGTGAAGAGGGGTTGGCATTTGAACCCAGGATCCATTTAAATGACCCATACACTCTACAGCCCACACAACTGGTAAGAGACATAGAAATGAAGTTCAGCATTTATCCCCTTTTTTCTCAGGGTCCCAGATTTCTCCATGTGTTTTGTGTGAGGTCAGGGGAAGGCAAGGGCAGCCTCTGCTCAGTGAACAGCACAGAGCTGGAAGTGACCTGGCCCAGGGATCAGGCAGGCACTGTGCCAGGGACAGTATCACTTTCAAGAACAAAAGTGAGGCCAGTGGTGGCGTGTATGCCACAGCACTCTGGCCCTTTGACCATCCTTAGAGATGCCATGAAAGACTGGTGGAGAATGTGCATAACCTCAGGGTGATTTCTAAGTCTGAAGCCAGGAAGGAAAAAAATGAAAAAAAAATTTCCCCCTAGTCAGGGTCTCACTATCACCTGGGCTAGAGCATAGCAGCTATGGTCCCACCACTTCACTCCAGCCTGAGTGACAGTGCAAGACCCTGTCTCTGGAAAAAAAAAAAAGAATTACATATATTCTTTTCAAAACTCTAAAAAGTGTATAATATTTTTGGCATATATGACAAAGACATTTGTGTAAGGAGAATATATTCTAATAAAAATAGCTGGCTGCAGACATAAAAAAAGAAGAGGATAATTTCTCTATAAAGGACTAGATAATATTTTCAGCTTTGTCAACAATATGGTCTCTCAACTACTCATTCTGTCATTGTAGCATGAAAGCAGCCCATAGATAATATGCAAGCACATGGACACGGATGTGTTCCAATAAAACTTTATTTATCAAAACTGGTTGTGGGCCAGATTTGGACTGAGAGCTGTAATTTGCCAGCCTCTAGTATATACTAAGGGCAAAGGAGAAAAGGAAAGTGGGGTGTTCTCTTTGCTTCTCTTTTGAGGGTGGCAATCTGGAGAAGCCAATGCCTCTTTCTAGAATTCTGGGCTGATATAGTGGTAAATTTCTAAAAACTAGGCCTAACTTCTTCTAGCATTCCACTCTGCCCTAGGAATTTTCTGATTTGCTTGAAGGCCCAGTCACCAGTGTTCTTACTTCCTTCTTTCCTTTATCAGATCTCAGAGGCTCTCAAACTTGAGCTTGAGGAAGAATGACTAATCAGGGTTATGGAAAAACATTGTCTTGTAGGTGCAATTAAAAGGGCTGTCAAGGATGATTTTTACGAAAGGCTCTTTCCCCTTAACTGCTGATTTTGAAATGTAATCTCCTGAGAAGGCAAAGGGAAGGAGTGGATAGGACCAATCCTGCTTTTCTCTCAAACCTCAAGCAAGTTTTACAGAGGCTGGTGAGACCACGTGGATGCCCACGAGAGCCTGGGGCCAGCCACAGGCCGCTGCAGCCAGAAAGACACTCCTTATGATTGGATAGGAACTGGACGCTGCGTTCTCCAGACCAAGTCAATGTATCCAGGAGCCAAAAGGGGCTCAAGGTACTAGCCTCTTGATCCCCATCAGCTGTTTCCTCTGCCCTGTAGTACTTTGCTAAATTCACTCCCAAGACTCCCTTGCTGGGATCAGGATGGGTGACCCAAAAGCAATGAAGTACTCTCTGGAATTCTCTGCCTTTTGTCCTAACTAGTCTGGGGAAAGCTAGGCCAAGAGGGAACCTGAGTGACCAGGCCTGCCTTCCCCTGTGACTTCTGTATCAAAACTGAAAAGACTTATTAGCTGAGGACAAAGCTCTCCCAGGGCTGTCCTCTGCACTTGCAAAGTAACCTCTCAGCCTTTCATCCCCACGTGTCTCCTCCTGCTGGGGACTGCTGGGACTGCTAGAGAGGAACTTTGCAGAGAAGCTCGGCCAGCTGCTACTTGAAAGGCTTAGTGAAAAGCCTGGCACTGTGGTGGGGCTCCTCCCAGCTACTTGGGAGGCTGAGGCAAGAGAATCACTTGAGCCCGAGAGTCTGAGGTTGCTGTGAGCTGTGATGCCGTGGCGCTTCACCTGGGGTGACAAAGTGAGACTCTGTCTCAAAAAAAACAAAGCAAAACAAAACAAAAAAACCTTGATAGGACTATAGCCCGAAACAGTGGGTGTGTGCAGAGTTCTGCAACAAGACAACCCCTCTGGGCAGCAGGCGCTAAGCTGAAGGTTTGAGCACAGATTCCGGCAGCACGTTACAGAGAGACTCCCCTCTGGCAAGCTCCCTCGGTAGCTAAAACTCTCAGCACTGATATTATACTTGCATTTTTCTTATCCTGACTCCTCAGAGGACATAAAGCTTTAGGAGGGACCGTAGCACATGTTCAAACAGGCACTGATACTGCCTGTTGCCAGTTTTTGACAATCTGAAGAGCGTTGAAGAACGTGCTGAAACCACATCCTCCCCACGAAGGGCTCCTTCTGCTACTGGGCCACGCTGGTACATCTCAGCCGGGCCCGTCCTCTGGGAAACATGGTTCTGAGATGTCAGCTCCTTTGTGGGCACTAGTGAGATTTTTTAGGGGGATCTCAGAGTAAACCGCCAGTGTGACACTGCCAAGTTCACTGGACCTGTGAGCGGTAACGAACGCATTTCCATGGGCAAAAGGAACATTAGCATCTGTGGCAGACTCCGCAGGAGCAGCACGGCCAGCAAGAACACTGGCTGCCTGGATGCCCACCCTGTTCTAGTTTATTCTGATTAGAATGTGCCGGGATTAAATAATAGCCATGGCATCTAAGAAGCCAAGGCACACACAGAGAGGAAAAGTGGCTTTCTCGGTGTCTCTCAAGGACTTTCTATCCAAAGAGTCTCCTGAAACTTGCATCTGAAGGTCTTTTTGAGCTACTGGACTCTTTGGTGGGGGCCCCATCACCAAGGTCCATGAAGGTGAGTCTACTAATTGGAGGTGGTGAGGGGCTCCTGGCTCTAGGCTCAGTTTGAGAATCCAGAAACTACGTAGCAAATTAAAGCTGTCGAAAGCACACAACACAAAGCCCATAGGAGGAGGTGAAACTTTGAGCACAGGGGATCAAAAATGGAAATCACCAAAGACTTTTCTCCTTTGCCCTTGGTATATACTAGGGACCTTTCTCAGGGCTCCACCTTCCCTGCCCGCTTTGCTGCTCCCCCATGCAGACACCCCACCCCGATGGACATGGACAGGCTTATGTAACTGGATACACAAAGCCAAGCATACAAAACCAGAAAAGGAGCAGACTCCACCAACAGTGTCGCCATTTCCCATGCAGGCCAGTCCCAGGACAGCGTGATGGGGTCCCCCCGGGGGAACATGCAAGTCCCTCCCTTCTCCCTCCCAACCTCGAGCTCCAGCCTCACAGCCCAAGGTGCTCAGGGAAGGCCCCGTGGGCATCCACCTAGGCAGTGGTGGGGTCTGGCCCTTCATTAAGAGCAAGAGATGGTGTCTGGGAGGACGGCCAGGAAATGAGAAGACAGAGCCTCAGGTAGAAAAGTTTTCTTTTACCAAAAAAAAAAAATATTGAAGTTAAGGAAACACACAGCTGGAAAACAAAAGGAGAAGCAGAAGATATCGATTACCTTTGACTTTGATTTCTTGGATCAAAGATCACAGTCACTCTGTCTCATAATATGTTTTGTATCCAGCTAAGGTGTGTGTCTATCAGCTCTGAAAAAGATTTGTAAAACCATTTTTGAGAAGAAAAAAAAATCACCTTTGATCTCTATCATGCTTCCAACTCACGCCAACAACATCCACTTAATGGGTATCTCTTAACTTGGAGCCTCCAAAACCCAGGAGAGAGCGTAACGCTGTGGCTGTACTAATTGGTAACATTTGTGCCAGGGTTAACCCAACACCGGGTGACAATCACTGAGATGAGGGTGATTGTCTGTGCAAAGCCAAAGTGCATCAGCAAGAGTCTGGGGGTACGTGCTATTCAAAAGGGCTCTGCTGGGGTGTGAGGGACCTTCAGATCATGGCCAACGAAAGAAATGCAACTGGCTTCTGCGGCAGTCAAAAGAAAAGCAGCGTTTCATTGGGATCTATTCAAATGTCATCTTCCTTTAGGCTTCTGCTACACAAAATTTGGCCCCAGGTTCCATCTTATTGGTGAAAGCACCTTAGTGGTCATAAATTCATAAAACGGCACATTTTCTTACTTTTTTTCTTTTGTGGTTGACAATTTTTCAAAAAGTAGCTCCTGCCTAGTACGACCAATGAAGACCCTTGAAAAGGAGACCTGGACAGTCTATATAAGCCATTCTATCACATTTTTCTCTTCCGTTTTAAGTAAATAAACCCCTCTTGATGGTTGTACCATGCTGATAACTTTCAAAACTCTTATCTTCCCAAGCCCCTTTGAATGGACAAATTAAAAAGCTAGAATCCATTCTGAACGCCTGACGTATAAATATTTTCTGGGTTCAGTTTCTCCCAGGAAATGATGCAGCATTAGCTGCTTCACTGTCAGGTAGACCAGGATGCTAGTTCAGGGAGAGTGGTGAGTGCTCTGCAATCTCATCTTCCAGGGAAGAGCATGCAATTAATGAGGTCTTCTTAGCGGTTCTGCAGGGACAGGCCTGAATTTCCAAAACTGGTGGGCTCTAATGGGAATGGGTTGGTTGGACTGGCTTACAGGCCGCTGTAGCCCTGGGGCAAAATACCACACATCTCTTTAATAGCTTTGGACAATATATTTCAGGCCATCTCCAGAGGCAAAAATTCTAGGTCCATGTGGCCCTAAGGCAGCTAGCTTCCTTCCCCACCTCCACCATGAATTGGTTTGTTCCAAATCCAGGAGCAGGAGGCATTGTCAGATAATTCACTCCAGGCCTTAAGATACCACCTGATATATCCTGACAGGGCAAGCTTAATTAATATTTGTAGCACAGAGCAGCACCCCTGAACTTCAGATGTAGCCATCTAACTGCTCACTGAGCATCTCAACCTTAACACGGCCAAAACCAAGCTGTGGATCATCACTACTCACTCCCTTCAACTCCCCTCCTCCCCAGATAATCCTGTTTGTTGTACTTGTTCTCATTATGAGAACACACACATTCCTTCCTTCCACTTGTTCGGGCCAACCTTGGTGTATCCCCTGACTCCGGTGTGCAGCCCACATCCCATCCACACTTCAATGCTCTGGATCTACTGGAAACCAGCCATCTCCACTGCTGCCTCCTTGCCTCCATGCTGGGACCCCCGGCCCCGTGGCAGGGTGACCCTGTTGGAACTTAAGTGAGATCATGCCACGCCCCATCTTCCTCAGTTGTTACTCCTAGAAAAAGTCAGCTCCAAAGTGCTGTAATGGCCAAGATGGTGAAGGAGCTCAGGAAGTTTCACCCCAAAATACAACTTTTTGGTATAAAGAGTATTTTGAATCAAAGGCCCTTCGCGATCAACAGGCTTTGGAAGGGACTTTCCTTCTATCTGCACAAAACCACAGACGCATCATAAAGAACAATTGGCTTTCCTCTCCTTCCCTGTTACCTCCCAATACTGTAGGAAAGAAGATCAAGAATGCACCCGCACCTGTGGCTCAGCGAGTAGGGCGCCGGCCCCATATACCGAGGGTGGCGGGTTCAAACCTGGCCCCGGCCAAACTGCATCAAAAATTAGCTGGGCACTGTGGCAGGCGCCTGTAGTCCCAGCTACCTGGGAAGCTGAGGCAAGAGAATCACTCAAGCCTAGGAGGTGGAGGTTGCTGTGAGCTGTGACTCCACAGCACTCTACGGAGTGCGATAGAGTGAGACTCTGTCTCTACAAAAAAAAAAAAAAAAAAGAATGCACCCAGACCAGATAATATCTGTCTCTCAGGTTAATTTAATTTCCAAAAAGAATCACTTCCAAGTCAATCTGCTTTCCCCCATCCATTCATTCCTCTAAGTATCTATTCATCATCCTCCCTAGTAACTATCTATTGTCACTCAACAGTCTCCCCTCTGAACTGAAAGGGTGTAAAACTTTCAGATCCTGCCAGGAAACCGGGCCATCACTGGGTGATTCTCCCTATGTGCACGGTAAATAAAAATACTTCTCTTATAAATCTGCCTTATCGTGAGTTGATCTTTCGGTGAACCTTCATTTTATCCACACGATTCATTCAAGTAGCACTTAGTAGGCGTCAGGTATCACCTAGAGGAGCAGTTCAAACCTAGGTGGGACTCCGGGGACCATGCTCTTACCCGCCATCAGGCTGGCACAAGGATTGTCCCTATGAACACGGTGCCTGGTGTCGGTGTGGGATGGAGGGACACACTTGTGTCCTCAGTGGACTGAAAAAGCCAGTATCTGAGAAGCCGAGCCCTGTGAGCTCCTCAGAGAAGCACAAAGCATCAGAGTGAGGGGTCCCGTGCAGCACTTTGAGGGCTGCTTCCTGTTTAGTCTGGGAGTTTCAGTTGCTGTTTCCTGGTGGAAGCCAGCGGCATTGAAAGCCAGAGGAACGACCCGTCCCCATTCAACTGAAGCCTAAACTTCAACTCCAGCCCCAGACCAACACCCAGCACCCTCCTCCAGCCCTTCTGTCTTCTTTCATCTTCAGCTGCCCCAGGGGTAAGAGGAGAGGGTGTGATCCCCAATTCTCAGGTCAAGTTAGTGAGGCAGAGAAAGATGGGGTGACTGCCCAGGAATAGCCCAAACATTGGGTACTAGTCCCAGACCAGGTTTCCTACATTCAAAAGCTCACCAGGCTGCCCTGGGGGGTTTCAGCCTCAGAAGCTCTTGGAACAAAAGCAGCCCCTCAGAACACAAGTCTGCACGAGTGTCGCTGGACCTCAGTTTCCCCGGCCACAAGAGGGGAGTAAGAACTCCTCCTGAGCAAGGCTGCTGTGGGAGTGAATGAGATGACACAGCTGCTTCTGTAGGTGCTCATCGGCTCTCTCCAGGACAGTGGTTCTCAGCCTTCCTTTAATACAGCTCCTGTGGGTCGCGACCCACAGGTTGAGAACCGCCGCTCCGGGAGGTCCTCTAATGAAGATAGGTGGAGGACAGAGAAAGGCGTGAAAAGGAGATAAAGACCCGTCCAAAAGGGTCCACGCCGATAACTGAGAATACGATTCTGTTTGGCTAGTCGTGAAACGGGAGGCTCCGATGACCCATGGGTGTGACCTGTCAGCGTTCAGCACTATGAAGAAGGGACATTGGGAGGACAGGCAGTAGGCAGAGTTACCGCAGGCTCGTAGGTGCCACCTACAAATCCTCCCAAAGGCAGAGAGAGGGGCACCTGTGCTGCCCATGCTTTATGGTCCTACGCAAGGCCACGGCCGAAGACCTACTCAGTGGCTTGTGTTTTCACCCCCTCCTCAGGCATAAATTGGTGAGTCACCCCCTCATCCTGTGGACAAGATAACCGATTAGCTTTATCAACACTGACGCCTCGTACTAAAGCACAATGGGCCAACAAACAGCCTTCACCGACAAAAATACAGACCCAAGAGTGTCAACGTGACAGATTATACAATCAGCCTCCCACACGTCTGAGATCACAGGCTCAAGTATTTAAATGGGAGGGAACTCGGTGGGAAGCCCAGTATGCCTCTGTGTCCTAGAGCGGGCGGGAATTAGGGCCTGGGCTACGGGTCTCTCCCTCTAACCAGTGTGGAAGGAACCACCTCCTCTAACCACCTCTAACCACCTCCTCCTCTGTTCTCTGCTTTTTTTCCACAATTGCACATCCACTTACCATCTAGTGAGAAACAACTCCTGACTTTCTCCGGACGAGGCTGCCCTAAAAGGCAGGCCACGCCCGGCATGTAAACTCCAGACTGAGCTGAGGTTACCCCTCTGCTCCTTCTAGTTCAGCATAATTTCTTCTGACTACAGGCAGCGAAGCCACACCTCTCCTATCAGGCAACCACACAGCTTCCAAAGCGTGACCGCATGCAGAAAAGCCTTCTAAACACACCACCTGACTTCCTGGTCTTTCTGTTAGTTCATTACCACCTTGACCCCAAACCTCTGCTAAGAAGCAGGAGCCATGGTGGAAGCACTGCACAGTAACTTGTGCCTTAAAAAAAAAATAAAAAATAAAAATAAAGGATAATTTACTACATCAAGTTGAGATTTCAGGAAAGAAACAGTGATCCAAACCCACAAATCAGGCTGTGACCACAAATGAGATGACAAAATAAATACCTAATTGTTCAAGAAGCTGTCTTTCTTTTCAGGGATTGGAGGAATTGACCAAACATTTATTTAATGACACTTGAGTTTACTTCTCCGTGCTTATCCACGAGCCAGGGAATCGAGGCCCGAGACACTCCAGGCAGGGGATTGGCAGGTGGAAGGGTAGGGCAGTAAAAAGGTTTCCACCCCAACCCACTCTCCTCATATCACAGAATTACACAAAACTTGCTCCTGCCCCCTGGTGGGGGGGTGTCTAAAACCCTAGCCTGACTTCATGAGACCTTTCCCTTGAATAGCAGCATGGCCCCTGATGTGCGGAAAAGATTCAGTGGGTATTTATTGCCTCTTCCAGCCAATCTCCATCTCATCCTCCTGTAATTTCACCTTCCAGATCATTCTGTGCCCTCCTAAGTATGCTATGGCCAGGTCATAGCACAGCCCCAGCATGGGACACCCACATACTTCCAAAGCCCGGTGTAAGCCCATGTCACACTCCCTTCCAGGACGCCTTCTGATCAGTCTTATCTATTTCAAGTCTTGAATTTCCTGCAAAGATTTCAATCATGTCTGCTTCCCTCCACATCTTCACAGGCATGAGAAGCCACCAGCTGCCTGGAACAAAATTCCTCAGGGGCAGAGCAGGGACCAGACTCTGTCTTAAATTTCTCTAAATGAGATCCACAAACCTGGCCCTTTCACTTACTGCTATCAACTCAAAGGCTGCCTGGAGTGACCAGCAAGGACCATTCATGTATGTGTGAGCCTGTACCAGGTGTCTCTAAAACACAGGAACTCTCTCGGACACACGGACGGAGCCTTAACTCCTGATTCACCCCCTTCAACAAACCTTCCACCCATATGCTCCCTGCTATGGGCTGACCTGTGTCTCTCCCAGATTCATATGTTGAAGCCCTAACCCCTAATGTGAGGGCATTTGGAGACAGGGCCTCTGGGAGATAATTAGGGTTAGATGAGGTCACGAATGTGGGGCCCTCATTGTGGGATTAGTGCCCTTAGAAAAAGAGACACCAGGAGTCAGTTTCTGCCTCTCTCGTGAAAAGGCAGCTGTTTGCAAACTAGAAAGAGGGTCCTCAGTGGAACCTGACCTTGGCACCCTGATGTCAGACTTCCAACCTCCAGAGTTGTGAGAACATAAATTTCCGTTGTTTGAATTTCCTGGTCTATGGTATTTTGTTATGCATTTGGAGCAGGTGAACACAGTCCCCTAAGTACTGTTTTGCCAAAGCACATTCCTTGCTGACATCCCAGTCTATGCTTACATGGCAGGCAGCATGAGGACCATCCCACAGCTGGTCCCTAGCAGGGCTGAGCAAGGAGAAGATCACAGCCGTTCCTCTGGGCAGCCTGGGAACTAGAGGGTAGGTAGCTTTCTTTTCTCAGCATCCAATTTCTACATCTCTGCCCACGGCCAGCTTCAAATCTCTCCCTGGTTCCTCTGGCCAATAGCCCCTGTCCCTCCTCAGTCTCTGAAGTAGGCACTCGGGACAAGGGCCCTGCAGAGTGGCGAGGTTCTCACACCCCAAGGCCAGAGTCACAGGGAAACATACTGCTTGGTTACCAAATCCCAGCCCTGCCACGTCCTTTCATGGGAGTTGAGGCAGATCCTGGTGCGCTCTGTGCCTCCTCTGTAAAAGGTGGCAATGATTTTTCCCAACCTTGAAAGCTTTTCAAGGGAACACATACAGGCTGCTTCTGACATAAGGCACACAGTAGCACTCTGCACGCAGCTGCCCCCGAGGGGATAGGAGCCGACCTTTACGCCCTTGAGCTTCAGTTTTCTTGTTTGTACTATGGGACTGAATATATTTGGCACAATGGCAAGCTAAAAGTAACCGAGAGTGTTAGCAGCTATTTCTATTATCTTCAGTAACACGTCTTAGCCCACCACACAAGGGACATGTGATTAACAAGCTGAGCCAATCCAGTGGCCAGTCCCCCTGAGCCACCAAAGCACTTTCACCCTGGAAGCTATTTCTGCATTCTCAGAGTGGGTGTGCTCTCAGGTCACCGCGCTCAGAGATGCCTTTTCACATCCTGCCGAGAGGGGCCCCTCCCAGGACTTGCTGCACACTGTACCGGGCCGGCGACAGCAGAGCAGCACTCTGAGTCACAACCTGAGGCCTCCGGAAGCCAGCCCAGGCAGCAGGCCCGCGGCACCCCACCGCCAGACGTCTTACGAGCAAGACCTCAGGGCTTACGAGAAAGATGCCCCTGCCACATCCCAAACTGTCCCCGCTCTCGGGATGAGTAAACATGACAGTTCTGAGACTCTGGTTTCAAGAAAGAGGCAAAGGTGATAACTGCGAGGAGAGCACATCATTGGCAGATGGGTAGAGCAGATCGGCTTGCGGCAGAGATGGCACCAAGCCCCGAGCTGGCAAGAGACGCCTCCAGGGAGAGACGTTCATCCCACCCGGGTCTAACAACAGAAGACCAGTCATGCCCCCCAAATCATATTCCAAGGGCCCTAATCCTAGCATCCTCCTGTCTTCCCCAAGACACTCTCCACTGTTAGATTTCAGTGATGCCTTTCAGAGCCCCAAATCCACGTGCAACATGAATCCATCAAGGGGCCCAGAGAACAGAACCGGAGAGAAGGAGGAGGAGGGCTGGGCTTCAGGGCACCGGCTGGAGACACTGCTTAGAAAGACAGACACGGGCGGCCAAGTTCATCTCCAGAGTTCCTAAGGAACCATGAATGTGTAAGCCTCGTGATTTCATATGTATCACGTCACTATGCCCCACCAGCAGGTCTGCTAGCATAAACCCATGTTCATAGAAGCCTGGCATTAGAAGGGTCAGAGTGAGCCCACAGACAATGCTTTCAGAAGCGCAGTTTTTCAGGTGCAGGAGGTTAGCATGGCAATGGGTCCTGGTTTGAGGGGGAGCATGGCTCAGACCACAGGACTGTGTATCTGGAAGCTGGTGACATTTTAATGCCAACCCCTCACTGGGTTGTAATAGCTTCATGAAGGCAGAGACCTTGTCTCTCTCTTCCATTGCTGTATCCCCAGCACCAGCAACAGGACCCCAGTGCATATTAGGTGTCCAGTAAAAATATCACGGAGGGATGACTGAGGGAAAGAATAAACCACCACTTCCAACTTGACTGCATTTAACCAGAGTTTTCCAATTGCATCTGGCTTTTGCCTGCCTCCAGGATCTGGTCTGAACCCTGGTGGGAAGCTTGGTAGCCAAGCCAGGAGCAGTTGGACTGGGGCTGACGTGGCCGAAGGGAAATGAGACAGCCCAGCGATGCCAATGAATGGGTGAGAAGTGCCCAGCAGAGCATGTCTTCCATAAGCTCCTTGGCCAGCCTGGTTCTCAGACCCTCAGGCTACAGAGGCGGGACACAAGCAGAATAAATAGGATCAGACTGAGGAGATGGGGGACAGAAATAAATGGACAATGTGTAAGGGACAAAGGAAGACACCTGAGGACGTGGTCTGGGGGTGCTGGGGAGAGGAGGAAGCGACTTCATATAGGGGCTTCATGCTTGCTATGGCAGCCACTCCCCAGTAGCCCTTCCTTCTTGGCAGAATCCAAGACAGAGGCCACCAATGCCGGCCACTTGCTTTCAAGCCTCTTTGCAGCAGGACAGATACAGGACGCAGTGCTGACCAGCGAAATATCAGAGGAGTCCGCAGCAAGCATGTCGGGAAGGGAGAGGATGCGGGGACACCCACCTGTGCTGCCCCCGTGCTGTTGGCCTTGAGGAGTGATGCTGGGTGCTGGGGACTACAGTGGTCACTGGGTGTCCCTATGAGTAGGCACTGTCATCACTCAACAAAGGTAGGGAGGGGGAGGGATGGGAGCATCCTGGGTCCCGGGGACATCACTAAGCATCCACACCAGCCTAGAACTTCCCCCCAGCCTCACCTCCTTTGACGTCTAAAATAACAAGTCTCTTTGGGCTAAGCTCCTTTTTATTAGGTATTCTATTAGCTGCAGATGAGACCTCCTGATATAGAATAATAGCATTATTTTGTTCATTTACGTGATCTATAAAGCATTTTACACACATTTATTTAATCCTCATGGTAATCTCCTAAAGTGGGCGTAAATGTCCCCATTTTACAGATAAGAAAACTGAAGCTCAGAGAGCTTGACTAACAAACTCAGGGTATATAGCTATTAAGGAGCAGCGTAGTCTGGCTCAAGCTACCTGAATTCTTTTCAATGACCACCTGGCAGTCAGAGTATGCTTTATGAATGCATCTCTGCACAAAGTCTGGTCTTTAGAAGAACCTGGAATTTTTTTTTTTTTTCAGGGACATCATACCTATAGCACATAAGGAAAAATGGGGATGCACTAATATATGTTGTGAGCGCTGGTTAACGTGGAGGAGAGGATGAGATTTGAGAAGTGAAGTGAGGCCTGGTCCCCTTGGATCCACTAGGCCAGACCCAGGGTACATATCCCTAGAGTTAGCAGGTGTTACTGTATGGCCAGAGTCAAGCCAAGCCAAGCCCTGGGCCTCAGAGATGAATGTCTGGAGACCTCCACGCTTGCTTCTGCTCGCAATATTCTCCAGCAGGAGAGGAAAGCTTAAGCTCGTTCCCCTAAATCCATGGTCCCTTGTGTTTCTAGACCTCACAGAACCCAAGCCTTCCAGTGGTGTCAATAAGATTCTGGCTGTGGGCTCTGGTGGCCATCTACAGAGCACAGAGAGGGTTACCATCTAAGCTCCACAGTCGGAGACCCGATATGAAATCCAGGTTGCTCCTGAGTGTGACAGGAGAGAGTGGCTTTCACAGCAAGAGTCCAGGTGTCATGAATACCCACTGGCCTCCTTGGCAGAATTCTGTTTTGACTATCTGAACTCCCTGCAGTGTTAAGCCACTGCCAGGACCCAGGGATTCCACTCGGCCTTGGGAAAGCCCACTCTTTTGAAAGTGAAGATGACAGTCCCCGCTCCCTCCCTCTGCCCAGTCCTGCTGACCTTCCTGGGTATTTCTACACAGGCCAAGCATGCTTGTGCCTCAGGCCTTTATATTTGCTGCCCTCTCTACCTAGAATGCTCTTTCCTTAGAGGTCTGCACACCTCTCTCACTTCCTCTGCAATGCTGCTACCAGCCCGGCCTCCCCAGCACACCCCAGCCTGCTTTTGTTTTTCACAGAGCGCTCAGCACCACCTGGGTTTATCATTCATATATCTGCACTGGGCCGTGACTTTGGGCCTTTTGTTCACAGGGTCATTCCCAGCAGTGAACAATAAATAGCTATTGGATGAATGAATGATTCAACGAAAGAATAAACAAACAAACCAGGAGGCTGTGGATGCTGGGTACCAGTACTGTGGATGCTGGGTCACAGTACTGTGGATGCTGGGTACCAGTACTGTGGATGCTGGCAACCAGTACTTACTGCACCACACAAAGTGTGTGGTACTGTAACGCCCCACTTTCCAGACCGGGTTCCAAGAGAAAGAGGGAGAAATCACATTTCATGGTCCCTAAGGAGAAGACAGTGCTTCTGAGCTTTTGGTCACCCGGTCCTCCTCCTGCCTGGCACGCTGGCTCCCCAGCTCCTTCTCTGACTGTGAAAGCCAGGCCCAAGAGTCCCATGAGGTACACACCACCCAGAGCACCCAGCACCCCACCTGTGCCCAGAAGGGATATTAAACCACAAAGCAAATGAGGGTAGGATGGGAACTGTGGAGTCTGGAACCTTAAACCTTCACTTTCCGCTCAGCCCAACTCAGGAGAGAAATCGTTTCTCTGCATGAGAACTTCTGTATCCTGAGCCTGTTTCATATGCCAACTGGGACATGGCTGGAAACCACCCATGAAAAGACCCTGGCGGGAAGCAGGTTTTAAGAGCAGTGCGTCCTCAGGAAACCTGAGCCGCCTACAGCGGGGAGGCTCAGCCTCCCAATTAAAGCCCTAAAGCCCTCATCATCCCAACCCTGTGTGCGGAGGCCACCAAGCTCCAGAGGGAGGGGAAGGACAGGCCACAGGGCCATCCCCAGCTTGCCAGGGTGTGTGGCTGGGCAAGACAGTGAGCCCCTGCGAGTGGTGGCCGTCCCTTTATTTCTGTTATGAAAGACAGCCCTGAGCGGGCTTTGGAAAAACGCCACAGAAGCTCCAGACTTCACAGTGTCCCTTTTTCCCTAATTTAGTGAGAGATTTAATGATCTAAAGTCGATCAGTGCCACTCTATATAGCCCAACAAGCTGACCCTGACGTGGACACGGAAAAGCCCACAAACAGCCGAGGCACTTTTGAGGAACAATAAGCCGGGACTGCCAAAAATAAGCATTTCCACAAAGCTGTTGCAATAATAATAGTGTGTACTGTGATGGACAAAGGTCTGTCAATTTTTGAAAAAGACAAGAGTGCTACTGGCTGGACACAAACAAGTAGTTGTCCATATGCAAAACAATGAAATCAGAACCTTCTCTTGCCTGGACATAAGCATCAGCTCCAGGTGGATTACAAACGCACGTGTGCAAGGTTAAGACTATGATGCGTTTGGAGGACAAGCTAGGAGAATCTCTTCATGACATCTGGGAAGAGAAAAGTCTCCTAAAACAGTACTTTGGGCTGAAGGGAACCTCAGGATATGATGAAAGGCTTGTAAAAGCACAGACTGACAGCCCCACACCCCCAAATGTCTCTGATTCAGCAGGTCTGGGCTGGGGCAAGAATTTGCATTTGTAACAAACTCCCCAGAGACGTCATAATGACAATAACCCATTTTGGATGGTACCATCCTAAACTATAACTCAAGAAATTCACACCTTTCAGAAAATAAACTTTAGGGAGGAGTGAAGGGAGGGTGGGGCGGAGGGAGGGTAAGTGGTGGGGCCACACCTACGGTGCATCTTAGAAGGGTACAGGCGAACTTCGCTAAATGCAGAATACAAATGTCTTCATATAATCACAGAGAAATTGCCGGGAGGGCTATGTTAATCAGGTTGATGAAAATAGTTAAGATTGTATATGAAGCCAGCACATTGTGCCCCTTGATTACACTATTGTAAGCAGCTATGATTTAATGATAAAGATAATAAAAAAAAAAAGAAAGAAAATAAACTTAACAACATCCAACGTTTCTTCATCAAAAGATACTGTTTTACATACACCGGCTAAGTCAAAAAGCGTAACCATGTGACAGTGTCAAACACCGTGAGGATGTAGAGCAATTAATTACTCATGCGTTGCTGATGGGAGTGTAAACTGGTATGACCGCTTCGGAAAACAATTTGGCACTGTCTGTTAAAGTGAGAGATGTGGAATTATGATTTAATAAAAATTTACAAAAAAAAAAGTGAGCGATGTGGACACCCTGTGATCAGGCAGTTCCACTTGTTGGTGTAACCTTACAGAAACACCCCTGTGTTTGAACACCAGGCCACAGGGCAGGAACGTTTCAGACAGTGCTGTCAGTAACAGCAAAGAGGAAAATCCTAGGAACAACCCCATGTCCACTAACGGCAGAAGGGATAAATAAACTCCACGATGGAACACGACACAGCAGGGCAAAGAATTACAAATAAAGCAAAGACCACGAGTGAATTTCAAGAACATAGTGTTGGAAGAAAAAGCAAATTACAGAAAACTGCTTATAGGCTTGGTGCCTGTAGCTCAGCGGCTAAGGTGCCAGCCACATACACCGGAGCTGGCAGGTTCAAACCTAGACCGGGCCTGCCGAACAATGACAACTACAACCAAAAAATAGCCGGGCACTGTGGAGGGGGCCTGTAGTCCCAGCTACATGGGAGGCTGAGGCAAGAGAATTGCGTAAGCCCAAGAGTCAGAGGTTGCTGTGAGCTGTGACACCACGGCACTCTACCCAGGGTGACATAATGAGCCTCTGTCTCACATTAAAAGAAAGAAGACTGGTCATAGAATGAGCCATTTACGCAAAGTTCTCAGGCGGGCAAAGCTAAGTGTATTATTTGGAGCAACAAACGATGTTGTAAAACTATAAAGAAAAGAAAGTGACAAACACAAAAGGCAAAGCAGCAATTACCCTAAGGTGGGAGTGAAGAAGATACGTCCCCCTTGATGGGGGAACGCACCACCATTGATGGAGTAATCGCTCCATCGAAGCTGAATCTGATGAAATCTCCAAACATAGGGAATGCAAGGACAAAGCAACACCATGAAACTACAAATAACCTGTCTGCTTCAGCACGAAGATGGCCCGGGGAGAAAAGATGAATGGGCTAGGGACAGATGAAAGAAACAGGGAAGACATTTCAAGCAATCACGATCTCAGGTCCCTCCGTGGGTCTAGAGTCACGGTTTAAACCCAGACGGTCTGAATCCAGGACCTGCCCTGGACTCCTGCCTCACTAATAAAATTTCCATCTAATAGTAAGGACACAAGCTTTTTGTCCAGATCTAAAATGATCTGCGTTAAACAATGAAGTTCACTGGAGGACCTGATCAAGCCGATTTTATTTCTCTGCCCAGACTAGCCCCTGGGCACACCCGTGGTATAACTACCCCTGGCCAAACTATAAACCACAGGGACAGTTACTAAATCAATGCTCTTGACTTGTCTTTCGCCTGGCACACAGTAGGCGCTCAGCAAATGAGTTGAGTGGAAATGACTAAAGCACAAGAAATTTGGGCCAGAATGCCCAACTTCCCAAAACAGAGGTGGCTGACTTCAAAGAGAAAACACCTCATCTTATTCTATGAAAAGACCCATTAGCATGAATGGCCCCTCTCTGAAATCCCTTTGGGCAGGAATCGCTTCAAACCCACTGCTTTCCTGCTTTCCTTCCGGTCCCTGACGCCAGCCCTACAGCCTGAACATCTAAGAACTCTGATCATGAGCAACAACTGATCTAGAGTTTGAATTTAGCAAAGTCAACCAGGGTGGGCCTGGTAAGAGCCATGTGGACAAGATGCCACGTTGGGGCAAGCTCCTGGAGACATCACAAAACTGGGGGTGATTAGATTGGGGAAGAGGCCAGGGACCAAAGGTTGAGCAAAGCCAGCTGCATTCCAAGTCACAAGAACATTCTCAGAACATTCTCCCACATCAGAACAGAACAGGAAACTACTGTGGAGGGAGCTGGTGTCCCCTTCTCTGACGGGGCCTGAGGGTGGGCAGGAGAAGGGAGTTCCGGTTCCTGGGCCAAAGTGTGAGTTTCTCAGAACCCTGGCAGCCTGGAAAACACAGACCTGGTTTCTGTTTTCCACCCCCAGAAACGGCCTGTAACCACAGCAGGAGAAAGGCCCGCTGGCCAGGCCAGGGACACAAACACTGCTGCTGTTTACAGAGGGAAGCCCTGGCAGGCTCGGGTGCCCAGTTCCTGGGCGTCTCCGGCCACCTCCTGCTTTCTGCCCGCTGGGCCCATGGGGGCCGCTATCTTCTTCAGGAGGAGCGGGAGCTGGAACTCAGCAGTCGCAATGGGTGTGCCTGCCAGCTGGGCTGGCCTCTTGGCACGGAAAGGGGGCGCGATCTTGCAGGTCTCTCTCTAAAAGGAAGGTTTTTGCATCCAAGCCAGCCAGCGCCAAGCACAGAGGAGAAACAAAGGGAATGGGAGGAGGAATTCTCTCTGCAGCCGCCCACGGGGCACACGGAGCCCAGCCCAGCGCCCCGCTCTCCAGGCAGCCAGCCCTTCCTATGGCACTTGGTTTTGCTGTCACAACACTGAAGATGGCCTGGTGCTGCTGGAGGTGAGAAGTGGATTTTCTAGGAGGCCCAGGGGCCAGAGGCCCTGCCCCAGCCTGGTCTGGCACACTCCCAGACAGGGACAACGTGACATGGAGACGACCCTGCCTTCCAAAGCTGTGCTGCCAAGCAGAGATGAAAACCTGATTCTGGGGCCAGGATACAGGCTAGCTCCTCAGGTTTTCTATCCTGTCAAACCTTGTCTGTGGATGCTACAGAGTTTTTTTTTTTTATCTGTATTCCTAAACTCCCAGAGAAACTTGTAGCATCTTTTCTCTTAAAAAACCTAAAGAACGTGTATAAATCTATACTCTTGCTGTGTGACCTTGGACCGGTTGCTGAACCTCCCTGAGCTCTGGTTTCCTCATCTATAAAATGGGGATAACAGCAAATACAGCAGAGCCTCCATAGCTGACCACCTCCTTAAGGTGACCTACTTTGCAGAGACCAGATACGCATCCCATGTAGATGTCAGTACAGCAGGCCTTGTTCCTTACGTTCATCGCCTCCTTGTGTTGACCATTTTGTTACAGCCCCTTGGCTGGTCAACTTACAGGGATTCATCATTTAAAACCCAGGCAGTGGCCAAGCACGGTGGCTCACACCTGTAATCCTAGCACTCTGGGAGGCTGAGGCAGATGAATCACCTGAGCTCAGAAGTTTGAGACCAGCCTGCGCAAGAGCAAGACCCTGTCTCTACCGAAAATAGAAAAACTAGCTGGGCGTTGTGGTTGGAGCCTGTAGTCCCAGCTACTTGGGAAGCTGAGGCAAGAGTATTACTTGAACCCAGGAGTTTGAGGTTGCTGTGAGCTATGACACCATGGCACTCTACCCAGAGTGAGACTCTGTCTCAAAAAACAAAAACAAAAGAAAAAACCAGGCAGTGTGGAATCCATTGAATTCCACACACATTTGGAAACACCTTCCCAGCAGGAAGCCGAGCTGTCAGCAAAAGCTGGCAAGGGCTTACTATGTCCAAAACCAGCCCTGGAATGGCTGGGGTGCAGGCAAATCACAGACATTAGTCCTCACCACTCAGAGACTCAGACTTGGGTTGGGCGGGATGGGAATAAAAAAGGAAACACTTGAATGAGACCATGCATGTCCCCAGGCCTCAGGCAAGAGAAAGCTCTCCAGGTGCAGAGAGATACCTTGTCACGGCCTTGAAACACCAGTGGGGCTTCAAAAGGTACAGGGCAGAGGGGACAGCGTTCCAGGCAGAGGGTGTGGCACAAGCAAAAGTTGAGAGGCCATGTGTCACCCTCCACTAAGACCGGAGGAGAGCTGTTGAGAAGAACAACGATGCATCCAGACAGGGGGAGACATCCCCCTTTGCGGAACTAGCAGCTTTCTGTTTCTAAATCCTCTTTCTTTTTCAAAAATTTCTTCTAAATACTACATATCTACTAAAGAAGAAAAGAGAATCCAAAAGTAAACAGACCACAAACGAGAAAAAGTCTCCCTCCTGCCCTTGTTCAGCATCCGTCCAGTGTGACAGCACCTGGTTAATGTTTGCTGATCTGCTGTGACGACGGGGCTGTTAGGGTTACTCCCTGTACTCTCCACCCTGGCAAACCCACACCCCAAACTACAACCTCCCACCTGCCCATGGCTTCCCCTTCCTCCCAGAATAAAATCCAGACGGTCTGGCGGGCCCTCAAAGTTCCCTTTCACTGAGCCCCAGTCATGACTCTCAAAGACATCAGGCCGCTTTCTGTTAAAAGAAACCACGTTCCTTCCCAACTCTGTACTTGGCACCTGCTCTCCCCTCTGTCTGGAATTCCCTTCCCTCACCTCCTTCAGGTCTTAAATCAAAAGTCACCTCCTCAGAGAGGCTTTCCCAGCCCACCCACCTGAAGCTCCTCCCCGCTCCTCTGTCATCTTGTCCATTTTACTCAGATCACTTAGTCCCCCGTCTGGAATTCTTACTATTGACGGTTTGTTTGGATTAACAGCCCTTCCTTTAAGGTCAGGCGGAGGCTCTGTCCCAGCACCTAGCACAAAGCTCAGCCCATGGCAGGTACTCAGTGAGTATCTGCTCAGAGACAGCAGGAGAGAAAGGGCGTGTGGGGGGCACAATGAATTTGCACCGATTAAGAAGAAGCAAATCAAAAAGGAAGGGTGCCTCCACCTCCTAACCGTGGCCCCTGATATTTGTGGTGGGGCACTTGAGAGTCTATATAAGTTGCTCTTCACACGTGCCTCGCCCAAGACCACAGGCCAGAAAGAGGCAAAGAGCTCCAAGTCATGCTTGCTTTGATAGCTACTGTACTCAGCAACATCTTCCCATCCTGAAGCCACTGTCCTGGGTGCCAACATGAGACGCTAATTCCTTTTTTGTTGGTGAGACAGTCTCACTTTGTCGCCCTCAGTAGAGTACTGTGGCATCATAGCTCACAGCAACCTCAAACTCTTGGGCTCAAGCGATCCTCCTGTCCCAGCCTCCTGACTAGCTGAGACTACAGGTACCCACAACCTCTGGCTATTTTTAGAGACAGGGGTCTGTCTCCAGCTCACTCTGGGTCTCAACTCCTGAGCTCAAGCAATCTGTCGGCCTTGGCCTCCTAGAATGCTAGGATTGCAGGCATGAGGCACTGCACCCAGCCTGAGACACTAGTTCGTGATGGCTTTACAGGGAGAGTTCTAGCTGACCAATAACAAGACTCTTGGTAGAGCAGACAATCCTTTCCCAAAATACACATGGTTTGGTCAACACTTAACATTAGCTATTGCTTCCACCAGAATTGGGCACTAAATCTTTCAGATGATAGTTTTGTTTTTTTTTTCAATTTTTGGCCAGGGCTGGATTTGAACTCGCCACCTCCAGTACATGGGGCCGGCGCCCTACTCCTTTGAGCCACAGGTACCGCCCAGATGATAGTTTTTAATTGGGGATAATTCCCCCCTCCCTGGGGATACTGTGCATTATCTGGAGACACGATTAGGGAAGAGGTGCCCTGCTGTATCTGGTAGGCAGAGGTCAGGGATCGGGCTAAACACCCAGCTGGGCCCCACCTCAGAGGATTCCCCGGGCTAAAATGGCAAAGCGCTGGAGTCGAAAAACTTGCTTCAGGCAAAAAGGTGATAAAATGTTTTAAGATTCCTGGACTGAGCTTTAAGAGAGGGGCTTCCTGAATTTAGGGAAAATCGGCAATAACTGGACATTTAAGGCCCCTTTCCCATTCTGTTTTAGAATTTTCTTGGCAATACTTATGACTATGCAGAATATACATTTGCTTTGCTGCTTATTTCTCTAACTAGGAGGTAAGCTCCATGAAGGCAGAGACCATGTCATATGCCACTCTGTCCCTAGGGCCTAAGAACTGCACTGGCTCATAGGAGACATTCAAAAAATACTTGTGGAATAGAAGATGAAACCCCTAAGAATATTAAAGAATACAAAATATCCAACTTCCTCTTGGAGCTATTTTCCCATTATCACCATTCATCCTCACATAGACCCCAAAATCCATCCTCCCCATCTTCCACAGTGACAGATTTCAGCTCTGCCCTCAACTGGGTATTGTAAATAAAGACTACATTTCCCAGCATCCTTTGTGCCTGTGTGGTCACATGGAGAGGCTCTGACTAATGAGGTATTAGCTAAAGGGATAAATGTGATTTTCAGGTTATGCCCTTAAGGGAAGGGGCATGCCTCCCCTTCCTCTTTTTCACTCCCTCTCCTCCCATCTAGGAGTCACCTTGGACAGTGCAGATGAGGTCACCACCCAAAGAACTGTGAACGATTAGACAGAAAGAACCTGGCTTCCTGGCACCATGGGGCCCATTACCAGCCATGGGCTGCTGGTGTTTCTCATCCTGTTACATGAGAAGGAAATCATCTCTCTTCTTAAACCCTTTGTTACTTTGGGTTTTGGTTATAGCCACTTTCCTAATCAATATTCCCTAATAACCCTCCTAGTAACCTTCCCCTGCACTCTGCAAGCTCTAAGTTTTCTGAAATCACAGACTCCTTAATGCTGTGAGGAGGAATATGTCAACCGGCTGTCATTCAAGAACAATTTTACAATTTCCTGCATACATGCAGGGGATATAGCCCTAAGTTTACATGCAGGATTCTCTCCTCCCGCAAGCTTCGGAATATTTGAACACATTGCTAAACCAGAGGAAGAAAGAAGAGGAGGTCGTATTACTTAGATGTTTGAAATGATAAGGACAAAAAGGAGCTACCAAAAAAAGTCCATTGTAGCCTTAAAGCATCAATTATGCTCAAGCCCACTGAGTTCATAATAGTCCAAAAAACATTTTTTTTAAACAACCCAAACTGATCATTACTGGAGGCTGTTAATGAACCAGCCTATTATTTTAAAAGCTGGTAAATAAAGGGAAAGAATTAAGCATTCATCCTGATTTTTCTATATGAATTCTACCATTGTTGATGAAGGGAAGTTTCCCTTTATAGAAGTTTTCCAGCTAACAAGAGCGGAAGGAAGGAATGGCTGAATTAGAATAGAATATCACCATTTTGTAATTAATGCATCACTGAATTAATGGAGCTGGGCCCTGACTTCCAACAACTATGAATATCACTAAAAGAGAAGCAACTAAGGGTCCTGCACCTCCTAACAGAAGCATGTGCCCCCCCAACCATGCAATCTTACCCAGAACAATTGGAACAGAATCAATTAAGCCTTTCCAATTGAAAGCTAATTTACAGAACACACAGAGGACCAAGCTTAAAACCTCACCTTGCCAAGCTATCCTGGCAAAAGGAAGTATATTCAAAAGAATGCACTTACTTTGAAAGTGCTTTGAACTTCTTTTAGAAATAATTTAATTAATGATCTTTAAAAATGTCTGCCGTACACCAAAGATCCTCTCATGGCTGAAAATCACTGATCTAGAAACAGAGCCTCCAGATTAAATCAGACTTTAAAACCCAAAGCCTCCACTGACAATGTTTAGTCCAAATCCTGATGCAAATGAACCATAAATAATAAAAACAAAACAAAGAAGAACAAACTTCTATGATAGTTAGGAGACAACTAGAAATTTAAACACCAGATAGTTCATAAAATTAAGGAAGTCTTACTAATTTCATGTGTGCTAGTGGTCTTGCTATATCAGAGCCCTTTTAGAAATACATACCATACATATATGAAGTGCTATCATGACTAGAATTTTATTCAAAATACTACTGTGTATCCAGACGTAGTAGCTGTAGCCCCAAGTTTGAGGCCAGACTGCGCAACAAAGCAAGACCTCCACTTCTAAACAAACAAACAAAACCCAAAAAGCACAAGAAGAAAATTACCATGTCATGATGGAGGTATAGAAGAAACCAGATTGGCCATGAGCTGGTTAACAGCTGCAGCTGAGTGGTAGGCACATAGGGGTGCATTATGCTATTTCATGTTTACATTTGTTCAAAATATTTCATAATGCAAAGTTTTAAAATTCTTTATTTTCTTTATTTTGAGGCAGAATCTCACTTTGTTGCCTTCAGTGGAGTACTCTGGCATCATAGCTTATAACTACCTCCAATTCTTGGGTTCGAGCAATCTTGCCTCTGCCTCTGAGTAGCCCATGCCACAATGCCCAGCTATTTTTCTTTCTTTCTTTTTGTTTTTTAGAGACCAGGTCTTGCTCTTGCTCGGGATGGTCTCCAACTCCTGAGCTCAACCAATCCATCCGCCTTCATCTCTCAGAGTGTTAGAATTACAGGGGTGAGCCACCACACCTGGCCCAATCTTTTTCTTTTAAAATAAAACTTAAAAACACTTTAAATTTTTAAATTTAAAAATTTCCCCAGCCACTGGGGGTGTGGGGGGAAGGAGGAAAGACTAAGGGAATTAACATTCTCAAACTCTCCCTACCATGAGCAGCCTCCAACATGATGGTACTTAAAATGGTTCAAATGCTTAATGGGTCCAGACAGGAACCCTGAATGAATGAGGCCAGTCATCTATGAGAGGAACACAGAACAAGCACAAAGCAAATTCATCTGGTCAGAAGACAGGAGAGCACAGAGGGGGCTGTGGACAAGGGCACGTGTGTGCTCTAAGGCCGGCAGTCTCTCCTCGGGGCCAGCCTTGGCTTTGAAGACATCATGCAGGTAGCCATCATGCAGAAGGTAGGGCTGACGGTGGCCAGATCCTTGGATTTTCTACGGGAAGTTGGAAATCTGTGTTTTTATGTGCAATTCCCTGGTTTTTCAATGTTGGCATTTCATCCCAATATTTTTTTAAAACCTGTGTGTGCCAAACAAAATATCTGCGGGCTAAAAGCAACCCAGGGAACACCAGTTGGCCACCCCTTTCCCAAGTGCTAAAGCAGACCACAACTCAATCCATCTGTAAGAAGTGGAAAGGGTACTTTCATCAATTGGGGGTCAATTCATTTTTAGGCATTTAATAAAGCAGAGAATTCAAAAGACACCATCGACTTCCAGAAATCTATAAGAACCGGCTGCCGAACATTTCAAAGGCATCCTCCACGTCGTGGGCTTATGCAACAGAATCTCCACTTTGCCCAGAGTTTTGGAAATTAACAACCAGGGAGTGTCCTTTCAGTTTTCTTGGGATAGTGGAACTAACAGGCTTCAGATGAAACCCATTTGCCAGTTTGCAGAATGCCTGGGACTTAAGTCCAAACTACCGGCAATAGACAATCCTGTCATAAAATCAAGTTGGGGTGCTCAAGGGCCATCGTAAAATGACCAAGGAGCTCTACTTTGGTCGCTTTGCCAGAGATCTGATTTCGTGGACGTCTGAAGGGACAAGACAGCCACCATCCCCAAACCTGAGAATGGGCAGGGTTCACGGCTGAGGACCAAGACAGACTCCTCCTTCAAACTCAACTCTATCTCTGACTTCACCAACAGAAGGATTTTTGACATCCTGGATGGGCAAAACAGGCCTCAGCCCTTGCCTTTTATACACAGCCGAAACTTGACCAGATCCCCGGATCAATAAAAAATTTAAGAGGTGTCAAAAATGCAGTGGAGAAGGGCCAAATAAATGGTTTCATCATTCCCCAAAACAAAGCCCCTCTCTTTTTCTCTCTCTCTCTCCCTCTGAAAGAGTGGAAAGTAAAAGAAAACCGGAGCTAAAATAAAATTGAACTGGTTTAGGGCAAGAAGAGAGTCCAGAATTATACTCAAAGACAACCCAAACCAAAACACGCCCAAATCTCAAGTCAAGCGAATGGAGTCAAATCATGGCTGAGTATTAAAAAAGAGCGTTGTTTTTTTGTGTTTTTTTCCCCCTGGGAAAACAATGATATTTGCCATTTATCCAAAAAGGGTTTATGAATGGGGGGGAAGGTAGAGAGTACAGTATAAAATCTAAGATAAGATTTGACTGCTATGCACCTAATTTATGGCCTCAAATAGCTATAATAAATTGCTTCTCTAGCTTACTTTTCTGGAGAGAAATAGTCTATAGCTACAGCTGATATTGGGAAGATATATACACACACACACACACACACACATACATATGTACATGTATATATCATATTTAAAAATTGGGGGTTATCTTGAGTTATCACGGGATGAGTGAAGGCCCCTCGCGACTTACAGTCCTGCGTGTCCTCATGCTCAAAAACATCACCATGTTGTCCTGAAATGAGCAGAGCCCCAGCAGGTCTAGCACACCTCACCTACCACTGCAGGGAAGTGAGTCTTAGCCCTTCTGCTCTGTGTTCTAGTGAGAATAAAAGTCCAGAAAAGGGCCGGTAAAATGTCTTATAAACACTGACCTACCCATCCACTTGCTCCACTGAGCACCTTATTCCTTCATGGAGATATTCACTTGTCACTACAAGAGAACAACCCCCTATGGAAATGGAAATTAAATGCGGCCTGCAGTGCAAAGTGCTGGTCCCAGCGTAAGACTGCGAGGCCCCCAGACGAGCCTGGGTGATGTCTGAGTTTTCTTTCTCAAGAGCCATCTGCTCTCTGTGGGTCAGATGCGGCTCTGGAATGTGGGCTGAGTGGACAGCAAGTCTGGGAATGGACTTTCTTGTGGTTTGGTGGCTTCTGACCTCCAAATGCAAGCACACATTCCTTTGGAAACATCTGCTTTGCAGAATTTCAAAAAGATGGCAGAAATTCCCTGACAAGGCTAACTCTCCTTTACTGAACCAACAAGAGGCAGCCTGGCTGGACACTGGAAATTCAGGCCAAGAGGCAGCCTCACATCTCATCCTTGAAGCCCAGCTCTGCCCCTCCCACCTGTTCAACCCAGATCTGATGGATGAGGAGGAGGAGGAGGCAGAGGGGGAGAAGAGACTGTGAGGGGTGGGGGAAGAAAAGTACACGCACCATTCCTGGATGCTCACCAGGCATGCCAGGCACTGCCTAACATGCTTTATTGGGGACCATTGTCATAAGAGACTTGCTCAAGGTTACAGAAGACGGTGGTGGTGAGACCAGATTGGAAGCCAGGCAGGACAACCACAGAAACTCTTCAGCAAACTGGCCCAGAGCCAAGGCTGGACCCTGGAACCAGACATCCCATCCCTGAGACCTGGCTTCCATGTACCACGCGACAGGATACAGGACAATCTGTTTCAAGTGCATCAAGTTACATCAAAGCTCCTATCCAAGGTGTGGTATTTTCCTTCCTTCTGTAGAAGAAAGGGGGAAAGTAATCATATCTATGTATTTGCACCTGCTTATGACTACATAAAGGCACTCTAAAACACACATTCTTAAGTGATAATATTAAACCCCCCCCCAGGATTAAAAATTGGTTCTCTGGGGGAGGGGGATTGAAAAAATCATATATATTACGATGCTCCGTGGCCCTGCCTAGGGCCACCATAAACAGGCTCACAGTGTATCCATCATGTCACAGGGCGGTGATCATGAACAAAAATTGTCTAAGAAAGCCTCCTGGGTGGAGAGGTGGCAATAAGGGAAAAAAAGGTTGAGAAATACGGTCCTAGAAGGTTAGAGAAAAGCCAACATCAGATGGCAGAGCTGAAGCAGGAACAAGACTTTTGCTGGGTATCTTTTTTATATTGTTTTTCCCAAACATCTGAGCATATTGCCTTATATGTTTTCAGCATAGTTTAGAATGAACGTAAAACCAGAATGCTGGCAGAAGCCCTCAGCAGGGGCCTGGCACTTTGTTGGTGCCCATCACAGGTGGCCATGTGAACCCAACTTGGTATCTCCAGGTTCTAGTGGTTTCTGGAGCACCAGGTAGGCCTACTCAGAGACACCCCAATCAGGCGTCCCGGCGCTCCACAGCCTCTGAGCCGCTCAGCACCTTGCTTGGTTCTCACCTGAACCGAGAACCCCACGCTTCACCCTCTTCAAGCAGCAGGAGGCCCAGCCCCGCCGGGGGCCCATGCCAGGCTCTCCATGGGCTTTGCAGCCTCCCCAAACAGGAGCCGCTTTGTCACAGGCTTGCTGTGGGCACTAAGCCGCCCCCAGGAAAATCCCTGACCTGCTGAACAAAGCACAGCCAGTCACAGATGACTTCTCCGCCCCTCGTTCCTGTGCTCCCCGCTTCCTGAGCTCCGTAGGGCGCGTCTCTGCTCTGTCCACCCTCGCCTGTTTCTCACGCGCTGACATGTCCGGCTTCTAAGGGAAGGTACGTTGTCAAAGGACACCCCTGGCCCCTCTGCAAGACTTGGGCCCCTGGACACAGGAATCGGAGTTCTCTGCAGCCCTGGGTGGAGAGCATCATCTCCCTGAGCAGACAACCGAGGCCCCTGGAGGAAGCTGGGGAGGGCACCTCGGGCCATACCCCGGGCTTTGCCCACACTTCTACCTATGTGGACAAGACAGGGGGCACAAGGGTGAGTGAGACCATCTCCCAGGACCAGGATAGCCAAACTGTTTTCCTCCTATGAAAATACATTTTTAAAATTTAATATAAGAAATCAAGGCAATTAAACTCATAAACAAAAATAGCAGTGGATATTTACGGAGCATGCCCAGCACAAGGCATATTGACATGCCCTAACTCGTTTCACTCAGTCTCAGAAGGGAACAACTATGACCATCTTCCCTTTATAGATGGGGAAACTGAGGCACAAGGAGGTGGCGACTTGCCCAAGGTCACACAGTCAGGGGTGGAACTGACCCTCAAAGCTAGTGTCTTAGGTCTGGTGGGGACACATTGAATGAATATTGAGAATTGGGAACAAGGCAGGGGGTAGATTAAAACAAGATCAAACAGAAAAAAAAAAATGTGTCGGGGCAGGTGATTATATTATACACGGCTGAATCTGCCTGGCTGCCCAAGGAGGAGGGGGTGTGATCATCCTCCTCCATGGAGGAGGGGGTGTGATCAGCTCTTCCAAATGCATCCCTCTGTCACAGGTGGAGGGAAAGCTATTCTCTCTGCCTGAACTTCATGTGTGAAGAGACACTAGGGATTATTTTTGCTCCGAGGTGAACAGATTATCTAGACTGCTTCTTTGCTGCCAGAAAACCAGTCCCCGTGAGTCACAAACCAGGCTCCTTCCCTGGGGATTTTTCCTGTATTCTCTTCAAACAGACAAGGAAAGGGTTTAAGTGGCCAAAGTAAAGTAACACTATAGAAGTCACCACAAGAAACACGGTGGTAAGCAGGGCTGTTATCATCATCATTATATTATTCAGAGTATAAATATTAATTCCTTAACGTCTTTTAGGAGGCCGACGTCCTTTGCTGGCAACTCCAAGTTCCCCTGTAATGCATCTTTACCCATTCTGTGAGCATCTAAGCGGATAGTAAGAGTCTTGATAGGAGAGAAAACGGAGGCTCTGGGAGTCTAAGTAGCTGACCCAAGCAAGGGTTGGGGCAGGTGACACCCAGACACCTTGCTCCCCAGGAATCTGCAGCTCAGATCCCTTCACACAACTTCACACAACCCCTCTGTGGGTTGCACAAACTGGCATGAACACGCTGGATACTGTCTGGCAGGGGCTCCATGCCTGGCTACATACTCAACAGAAATTTGTCTTATGGGCACCAAAAGTAGAGGTCAGGCAAGTTCACAAGGCTTTATTCACAAGTCTGGAAACAACCCAGACATCCATCCACAGGAACATGGGCCAAGAAGAGATGAGATTCCTTCAAGGGACTATGATGAAAATGAATGAAGCTCAACCACACCCCAAAATACAGACAGACCTTACACCCTTAAGGTTGACACCGAGAAGCCAGGGTACCACTGTGTGACTCGTGTTTGTGAAAAAAGGCAAAATGAATCCTTGGAGTTACAAGAGAGGATGGTAGTTATCTTTGTGGAAGAGACAGAGGGCTGCATGGGGCTTAAATGATCCAGGGTGCTGTCATGATCCAGGTGGTAATTACGTGGCGACCCACTTGGGAAATATAGGGCTCGACTGAGTTCTGAATGTGCATATGTTTCAGTATATAAATACAGAGAAGAAATATTCAAATTCCCCCCATTGCTATCTCTCCATAAGTCATCTGTAAGCACTTCCCATGAAGAATGTACCAGGGGCAGATTGAAACTGAACAGACGGACACGTGCTTTTCCTATACACGTCGGCATCCTCGTGCACACGCACACAACATCTGATGTCCTGGCAGGCCACAGGCAGGGGCTCCAGCCATCGAGACCACATCCTTTCTCCCTGGAAGTCTCCACAATGGGGTCAAGGATCTCTGAGTCCCAGGCCACACCACTGCCCCCGAGGTCCCCTCACCTGTGGCTGTCTCGGGTTGCCGAGGTGAACTCGCTACCCTGAGGCCTGTGGTGGATTTGGTGGTGAGATGACCCCTAACGAACTCTGAATGTGGCTCAGAGGATGTGCCACCGACGGCCTCTGGTGAAAGTGACCTCCAGGTCCGCTTTCCCTGACACCTCGCACGCTCGCCTGTGCTCCGGGCAGGCAATTGTGTTGCTGCCCTCCATCTCATGCAACGGAAGTGGTGAGAACTACTCGTGCACTAATCACATTTTGGCAACTGTAGTTGCACTTTGTTTAATAACCACACTGGTGGAAGGGCACGCACAAGCACGCCTCCTGTGAAATGTGCCACCCCAACACTGCTTTCCCGCCCTGGCAGTCACTCCTTCTAGCTGCTTTGTCTGAAACATCAGATTAACGCATCTCCCTCTTCCGATTCTTGCCTGCCTGCTGCCTATTTACCAAAGGCAGCCAGAGTGACCCTTCGGAAAAACAAAGCGCACTGCACGACTGTTACCAACCTGCCTGTGCTGTCCACTTCCGTGACCTCACGGCCTCTGCTACATGCTGTTCCCTCTCCCTGAAATACTTTTCCCGCACAACTTCCCACCGCTGGCTCTGTCTTTGATCTACTCTAGGGGAGCTAATGCCGCCCCCAGGCAGCTACCCTCCAGCTCTTGACCTCATGGAATATCCCACGTGGCTTTCAGTCCTTACTTATTGCCTTAAACACTAACTCCTGTACCCCCCAAACACCCCATGAGAGCAAGGATTCCATCTGATTTGTTTACTGGTGAATCTGTAAGTCCCACAACAGGGTCCATCACGGAGCAGACAGCCAGAAAATACTTGCAGGTGAGACAAAGGGAGGTCAGGGAGGGAGGGAAGGAAGGTCAAAGATAGGGAGGTCAAGGGTCAAGGGCAGCAAGTGGAGGGGCGGGGCAAAGGGCAGGACCATGGACAGGAAGGGCTGGGGCGCAGAGAAGGGTGCATGCAGTGAGGCAGAATTTGGTCACGGAATCAGCCACTGCTAAGAGCAATTGATGTTTCCCTAGGTACAACCTAGGGTATTAGAACAGGAGACTAGTCACAGAAGGAAGGGGGACAGGAGAGCAGAGAGAAACCAAGAGACAGTGTGCAAATCCCACCTCCAAAGAACTGCGACAGGGTGCCTGAGTTGGGCTGGGCAGAGCAACATGAGGCTTGAGGACAGAGATGCTCTCAGCTCTGCAATAACACTTATTTTGCTATTTCCAAGAGACTTTTTGAAAACAGTTCAAGTCCTTGGAGTGGAGAAAGCAGAAGCAGCAGTTTGCAGTTCCAAGACAGAACAGGGCAAGCCCAAGGTGCCTGCGTACACGGACGGACGCACAGGGGGAAGGGCTAAGAAGCACAGACGCTGGGGACGGAGCAGCGGGGTGGGATGCCTGACCCCTGGCCAAGGTGCAGGAAATGATAACCAGGTGCCTGGGCTGCCCAAGGGCCCAGGGGAGGGGTGGGGCCAACTTCAAAGAGGGTTTGTTTGCACTTGTATGGGACAGGGCAGGACCCACATCTATTGGTGACCACTTCCTTTTCCAGCCCCAGAACCTTCCCTCGACCCTCAATACACATAAGCTGAGCTCTCGTGAAGTTTCCAAGGAAAACCTACTTTGGCAAAATCCCAAGGCAAATACATGGCAGATGAGAAATGCCCTCACGCCAGAGCTTAGCATGGGCTCCGGGCAGCCAAATGTGCATCGTATGGGAAAGACCCACCCTTGGAATAATAAATGAAAAGGACGGCAAAGGATCTGAAAAGCCTAGGATGTCCTCCAAACAGACAACTGAGAAACGAACCAGGGGTTTTCCAGTCCACTTGTCAGAAATAAACACAAAACACACCGAAAAGTCCACATCTCACACACAGACACCTGACGGTGGCATGTCTGGAGACATTCCCTGGATGCGTAAGGCGAGGAGGGTCTGACATCCCAGCAGTGGGGGACAAAACTGTACCCACATCTTCCAGATGGCTAGTGGGGAACAAAATTGTACCCACGTCTTCCAGTGGCGATGCAGTTTGGGGTATACCATTGGGCACGACAGGTCACAAGGGGACTTCCCCTTGGGCCGAGACTTGGGGACAAGGCCGAGCACTGAACTAGCAGCACCTGGCTGCCTTTAGGGTCCACACCGGTAGATTATTCTACTGCCCCACCACGGCCTGAAGCTCAAGCACTAAGAAGCCTGAACATGACACATGGGCGGCGGCAGTGCTGGGCTTCAGAACTCTGAGTTTCCTTTCTGTTATTTCTGCCAAATATTAGGAAGGGGACTTCCAGGCCAGCCCTGTACCATTAGCATAGAGTGCAAAAAGGGCAACGTCAACAGTACTCCTGGGACTGTACCACAAAATGCACCCTCTTGCCTGTGATCAAGTCATTCTTGGAAGTGCCACACTCCCTTGTTTTAGAGATTTATAATATCTACTAGGGCAATAAAGCATCTCAGAAGTCCTATGACAATTTTTTTTTTTTAAACTAGCTGCATGCTTTGGCTCACACCTGTAATCCTAGCACTCTGGGAGGCCAAGACAGGTGGATTGCCTGAGCTCAGGAGTTCGAGACCAGCCTGAGCAAGAGTGAGACCCCGTCTCTACTAAAAATAGAAAAACTAGCCAAGTGTAGTGCCAGCTACTTGGGAGGCTGAGGCAAGAAGATCACTTGAACCCAAGAGTTTGAGGTTGCTGTGAGCTATGATGCCATGGCACTCTATCCTGAGTGACAGAATAAGAAGACTCTATCTAAAAATATATATATATATTTTTTAAAAAAGCAACTTGGTTTAGTCTTTTTTTTCTTTTTTACCTTTTTAAGTCATCTCTCTTTCAGAAATGGCCCCTAAGATCCCGTGGAGTAGGGGCATGCAGATTGTATGTAAACTTCACCATCCTCAGGCTGAGACATCCTCACAGCTGACTCATGTTTTGACCCTGCCCGGGACTCACTCTCACCACAACTTTGAACCTGTGTTCAGAAAAGTCTCCACACTCAGCTGCTTTCCATGTAACGTGAGCGTCTGCAGAAACAGTGAGTATGTCTATGGGTCTGGAGCTATGCATGGCAGACAGTCATGATGACCACCTCATTGGACATCAGTTGTCTAACCAGACGCTCACTATTCGTCTTTACTCTGGGGGCAGAGTAGGAGGAGCCCGCACATATCTCATTTTGGAGACCAAACCAGCCCTAGGCAGAGTCAGCTGGGGAAAACTATCCGGCCCTGAGCAGACACTCATTTATTTATGAAGCACCTCATCTCTAATGCCATTCCCCAAGTCCTCACGTGCAGAGGAGTCCGGTTGCAACCATGTTCCATTGTTCCACTCCCCCTGGATTGCAGTAGTTAATTCTCTGCTTGAGAAACCCATTTAAAATAAGCACCAATATCTTAACCATACTGGAGAGAGGTTGTTCAAGGATGGATTGTACATAGGGTCTCCCTTTGCAAACAGACACAGTGACCTGCCTCAGCCCGTGTTTGATCAGCTAGGATCTGATAGATCAATTATTTATGTACCAACACCTTGAAGGAACCCTTGCAAGGCTTGTGGGGCAGGGTGACCCTACAGTAAATGGCCCCAGAGGTCCCTGCTTGATGAGTTTGGGGGATGCTTTTGATCAACAATCTCACTAGACAGAGAGCACAGAACTACCAGAAGTTGCAGAACCCCCAGAAAATCCAGCTCATCAGGATTCTGCTTAAAACAAAAGTCAGCAGCCTCTGAGGAAGCAGCAAAGGATATCCCTGGCACTCAAGTGTCTGGAATTTAGTACCTGGTCTTTAGAATAACTATTGTGGCTGTTTTGAAGCGTTTTTCCCCCCTTACTTCCTACTCCTTGGCTGAGTTCCTAAGAGTTAATTTTCCTAAATAATTGCGATTTCAGGGTACATCAGATGATACTCCCCGTAAAATGTGAGGTTGGAGCTGGAAACGACATCCAGAGATCAGCTTTTCCTTCTCCTACTAAGAAACTGCAACCACTTGTTTTCTGTTTCCTAGAGCCCCCGGGGAAGACTGCTCTGCCTGCCCCATCCTCTCTGACCTTCAGCTGCACCTGCTGATCCCAGGTGAGTCTTAGCAACACAACTGGTGCCTGAGATCCCGGACCAATGCTGCTCACGGCTGCTCACTGAGCCTACCCTCTGGCCCGGCCCTCTGCCAGCAAACCCAGGCACCTACAAACTCACACAAAGCCCTCTCTGCTCTGCATCCTATCCTTGGCCCCAGCACCCCCCTCAACTGGGCTCACCACAGCGGAAGCCCACTGTTCCCTCCCATCAATGTGCAGCTCTGTTCCCCCCACCTCCCACCCCAGCCATGGCAGAGGAGCGCCCGCAGCCTGCCCCGCAAGCCCTTCTGATGGGGCTACTTTTCAATGAGCAGCCTTCTTCCCTTTTCTCCATCCCCCTCCCCCAAATACACAAAAGAGGGCTAAGAGAGTGGGGTTTTTCTGTACAGGAATGAAAGGAGGTTAGCTTTCCTTCCTTTCTGTTTTCTTGGCCTTGGTCTAAACTTGGCAATTGTAAAGAAGAGTGGAAGCACTAAAACGGATCCAGTTCATGACCCAGGAGGCACTGCTGTGGCCAAAACCACCCCCATCTGCTTTTTTTACTTGGGTTGTTGTAGGGAGGGCATCTGAAACTGTCACCACTCACCCCCAAAATTCCTGCTGGGAAATAATTCTTGCACAGGGCTGGGGAGGCCCTCAAGTTCATGTTATTCAACTCCCTTAAATTAAAACGGGGGCACTGAGGCCCAGCGGGGTTAAGGAATCAACCCCAGGCCACGCAGTGAAAAAACATCCCAGGGGATGTATCAGGGAACCATCCTTACGGGCACTGAGAAATTCAGCATCTTACCATCATCCAAGTAGGTCTGGTCCAAGTTCTGTTCCTGTTTAATTGTCACTCCCGCAGGTAATACTTCCTTTTGGTCGCTGACTGGGGGTCCGTTTTTGGCGGCTCTTTGGCTTGTGGCGTTCTGCTGCTGAATGACGGTGGGGTAGGAACCTGGGCTGAGCCTCTGACCTTGAGTGACTGGGGGTGGTCCGGGCCTGGGGGTGCCGGGCGCGAAGTTCTCGCAGTACATGATGTGCTGGAACTCTTGGTGGCTCCCACAGCGCAGCTGCTGGTTGGTGGGTGAGTAGTGGATAACGGGCGAGGCCTGCTGATTGGCTGGAGAGGAGTGGAGCAGGGCCGAGCTCTGGCCCTGGGAGCCCGTGTGCACCAGCACGGAGCGGTGGGCGTCCGCAAGGGGCAGGGGTGCACCCATGAGGGCCGGCTGCTGGTAGCCCAGCAGGCTGGGGCTCAGGCTCTTGCTCCGCTGGTAGAGGACGGCTGCTGGGTTCTGCTGCTGGTAGCGGGCGTCCGGGGATGAGAGCCCCGAGCGGAATTGCTGGCAGGGAGCCATGGTGGCCACAAGGCAGGAGGGGGACTCAGCTACCATCGGGTGCTGTGGGTAATAAGGCTGGCTCCCCAGGCCCCCATGGGCAGGGCTGCAGATCAAAGTGGGGTCGTACTCGTCAGTGGGTTCTGTCTTTATGGCTGGGACTGCAAGGAAAGAGAAGCATACGGGCACACCCATCGCAGTGAGCCACAGATACACAGAGGATTTGCAGTCAGCAGCTGGCTTTGGGGGTCCACATGTCTGGGCCCAAACACCTGAGCCCTGTCACTCATTAGCTTCGGGCAACTATCTTTGGTAGGAAATGTTACCCTGGCCATGCTCATCTTGAACTAGGGGTTTTTCCAACATCGGAAAGGTAGCCGACAGTCTACTCGGTAGACTGACTCGGTCCCAAGGGTGCTTTTGGCCTATTTCTCCAAGGTGAGAGCTCAGAAAAGGAAGTTTGATTTGAGACCATGCCTCCCATCTCTCCCTACCCCGGCAGCTCCCATCTCCTGTCCGCATGTGTTTCTCTTTACACCACCTGTCCCTTTCGGAAAGGGTATGTACGTTTTATGTGCTTTTTTTTTTTTTACTGTTTTTAACACCCACCCTCAAAATATCAGTTTCTCGAGGGGAGGAGTTTTGTCTGGGTTTTGGTTGTCTGGGACTAAAACAGCACCTAGTATGGGCCCTCAGATATTTTCCAGACAGAGGAATAACCAAATAGTGTCCCCTGTTTGGGACAATAGCTATCCCCTTCCTCAGCTATGTAGAGCTATGGGGAAATGAGGACTTCTGGCTCAGGCCTCAGTTTCCCTATCGCCGCTAGTAACAGTCACACCCTTTGGGGTTGTTGAGAGGATTCATTAAGAGGTTTCTATAAAGCACTTAGCACAGTGTCTGGTATACAATAGGTGCTTGATGCTTGTAGTTGCTGCTATTATCTTACTCTATTATTATTACTACTACTATCCATGTGGTCACTGTTGCCATTCCTTTCTCCCTGCTTAGCACCAACCACTAAAACTGGTCCTTCTCTGATGTCTGTACTAACAGCCCCCAAAACTGAGGAACAAATTTCCTTCTCCCTAGAATAAGTGAATTGGGACCAGGACTGTAACCAAGTGTGCAGGGGGCCTCCAAGTTAGGCCTCGGAGGAGGCAAGGAGGCCCAACAGGTCTGATTCCAGCCACAGAAATCATTTCTTAAGATGACAAAGGCCAGTCCCTGGCCACCTGGGGGACTAAAGGTTGCTTGTGTGGGCCATACTCAGACGAGTGCCAAGACCAGGCCACAAATGAGAGCAGAGTGTGCCGTTAAACTTAATTCAAAACCTCTTTGCTAAAAGGGATCCCTGGGTGGCAGTCGAGAGCCCTTTCTGCAATTTCCTCCTAGTTTTAGTCCCACTGGGCTTGAGTGACGCGATCACTGGTCCAGACAGTGTGTTATGTCAGACCAAGGATGATGGCTCCTTCGAAGGGGCCAACACAAACCCACAGATGCAGTCCATGGGAGCCAAGACCAGGCCACCCAGATGTCCCCTTGTTTTAATGCTTTCAGCCGCCCAGAGGCTTCATATGAAACTGTCATAGGACAGAAATTGTACCCTGGGTGATGTTCTCAAATTATAGGTTTCCAATTTGGAAAGGTGGCTAACATGTCTTTCTCAGCCTGGGAAGGCTATGGTCTATTTCCCAAGGGAGAGCTCAAAAAAGCATTTTTAAACTTAAAATCATACTCCCCTCTGGCTATTCCTGTCCACCTCTTCTGCAGCCCTAATCATAATCCAATGTAGCAATAATTATCAGTATAATCCCCCCCGTTAGAATGTTAGTTCCCTTTGGGCAGGGATTTTTAACCTGTTGTGTTCACTGTTGTGTCTACAAGCTGAGAACGGTGTCTGCACTCAAATCTTATCTGGACAAATGAATGAATGAAAAATGGTACGCGACACCCTTCTTAGGGCTGTAATGACTTTGTGAGAATGAGACCTCCTAGGCTGTCACCTGCCCACTCACTCCACTTGGCCACCAGCTGACAACCTCTTGTGGAGTCAAGGAAAGATTCTGCAGGTTTTAGGATTTTTACTCCTATCATGATCAAAACAAAGACAGGGGCAGAAGTCATCCACTTAGCTGCTTGACGCTCTTGTGTTTACAAGTGCCTTTGTCCTGTTCCCCCTTCCCCAAAGGAAAACATTAATGGCAATAATAACAGTCAACGTCATTGACATCGGCTTGCTAAGTATTTTATGTGCATTTAATTCCTGTATCTCTTATAAAGAAAATGCTATCTGACAGATGAAGAAACTGAGGATCAGAGAGATTGAGGCACCTGCACAAGGGCACCCAGCTAGAAACAGAGCCCCACACCTGTACCACCTCATGACATTGAAGAAGCCATCACAGAGACTCCTTACCTGGGTGGTAGGTAAAGTGCTGAGGCTGACTTCGTTTCCTTTTCCCATTGATGACGTAGAAGTTCACCTTCACGGATGTGCGGATGTGCTTGTTTCGATATTCAGGGATCTCAACAAAAAGCATGTTCTGAAAAGAAGGAGTTGCCATGAACTTAACTGCAACCACGTCTAAATTTCTGCCCAGACCCTAAGCACGCTCCATCCTCCTGTCTGACGGGAATCATGCCACATCTGCAGGTTTACAGGTAAAATTTAATTCACGGGGAATTTCACTTTTCGGGGATAGTGAAGAAAGGCACTCTGTCAAAGTCACTAAGACGTCACAGTTACAAATCAGAGGAGCTGATGCTCAATACACGTTTAATTCACTTGACGATTCAATATGTACTTACTGAGTACCTGTTAGGGCCAGAACACCGGGGACTTGGATAAAGGAAGGAAGAAAAGAAGGACAGGGCACAAAGGAAAGAAATGTGACAGGGGAGTCGCAGACATTCAGCAGCCGACAGTCATCCTGTCCGTGTGCTTACAGGCTGGCTCTTGTCTTTATCCACCGTGGCTTCCATTTCCCAAATTTGCTGCCCATCTGGAAAAAATTTAAAAAGCTCAGACTTTGAAGGAACCATCAGAAACCAAAGATTTAAGATAAAAAAATCAACAACTTCTATGTGTTTTAGCTTATATATTATATCATTTCAGTAGAGAGTGTGTGTGCATATATATGCATGTGTATATATTTATATTATTTATATCTATATATACATGAATATGTTTTTTCCCCAAAAGGAAGGCATGTTGACAATAGAGAAGTAGGCAATGAAGGAGAAATTAGAAAAAAAAAATAGAAATTGCCCGGAATCCTACTGTTATTATCTTTTCTTCTCTGCATGTCTATGAAACTTTCTTTCTTAAAAAACAAAAAGTATTTCTGTCCATTATACTTTATTATACACTTCATTCAACCAAAGGCTATTTACAAAAGGTCCTGCAGATGCCAAGCCTGGTATAAGGGCCCTATTTCAGGTTCTTAATTGAGAACAAGGGTGGCTTAAATATACTATCCTAAGTTAAAAGGGAACTCGGTGTCTCAGCCACCAGAGTGCCTGGAAACGCAGGAGCTCACCCTCCACCTTTTTGTCAACAACCAGCCTGGATCGCGTGTGAGTCACGATGAAAAGGTTTTGCTCAATAGTGAACTCTCCCTCCCGGGAGCAGAGTGCTATATTCCCCCAGTTTTGGGCCAAGAATTTGGGCCAAACAAAACCCTGCATTTGCAAATAATTGATTTCTCTAGCTGACCACCTACATTGGCCATTGGGTAGTTTTCAGCTGAAACAAATCATTTCCACAAGTATTTCCAGGGTGTTTTGTGGAACACTGATTCTGAAGGATATTAAATGCTTTTATGAAAAGGGGAAAATTCTACAAGCTAATAAGCATTTGGAAACTGCTGAGTCAAAGTCAAGTTTCTCTCCTGCAGGACTTCTCAGGGGCTTTAATTTGTGCACGTGCAGAGTAATTCTTCAAGGGAGGCTAGACCAGGTCTCAATATTTGACCAAAGAACCTCTCCCCACGTTTAAGCACGGCTGTGAACATCTTCAGTGATAGCTTAGATTTGAACCCATAGAATCATGGTTCCTAAGATTCACTCAGAAATCTGGATTTCAAGCTTGATTGAAACTTAACAGTTTCAATAATAGTATGGGTGATATTTGCTCCCTGGAAAAAAATTAACAACAATTCTTGTGATCTACCAAAGCCAATTCCATCTTAGTGAACTTAACATGGAACAAGCAATGAATCAGCCAGAGTCCCTGTGACAATTAAGTGTGCAAGTCTTGGCCTCATAGTTCTATTAGGTGCAATTCCTGAAATGACTAAGGAAGACATGGCTTATGTCAAAAGGGAAGAGTCGAGGTGGTTAAAGAACCGACTGTCACTGTAGTGTGAAATCCCTGTGGTAGAGACCAGGTTATATCTGCCACCGTCTCCCGACATCCAACAGGCCTAATAAACATCTCATAACTGAACATGCAAAACTGTCAGGGGCTCCAAAAGCTGCTGATGGGGCCAAGAAGATGCCAGAAGCTAACATTAGATGCTGCTCAAAAGGGAGCTAGAAAAAATGGCTAGTTGGACATAAGGAAGTCATCAAGATCTGGGTCCTCTTGTTGTGCAAAGCTCTGGACAGAACTAGTTTGGAACAATCCTCGCTTGTCAAAGACAGGTCAGAGGTCATCCGACAGAGGCACTGTGTCCCCTTTTCAGAGGAGGTTACCACCAGGAGCATGGCTGTGTGAGCTGGTGTCATTCACTAGCTGCAAAGTGAGCTCTAAACCAGAACGTCAAGTCAAAAATGAACAGAGGAAAAAACGTGCTGGTGTTTGGTTTGTCCACTCCCGCCCGTAACCTCTCCTTGGCTGAACTGAATTCTGCCACCAACAGCATCATTTCTGTTCATAGGAGCATCACTGCTTTCAAAAGAAAGGACCATTTCAGAAGCTCACATTTGGGAGGAAAGGGAGAAAGGAGGGCCTGGAATAGTGGTCAGGAAGTATTAAGCAGAGTCCTTAAAGCTTCCATTCCCAGCTCCCTCCCTTGACTCGTGCCAGGAGGCAGCAGGGAATACAAAAAAGAATGTCACTGACAGGAGGGTTCAGAGTCTCCTCTCCAGGTTGAGGGACCCAAGAGAAATGGGAGGGACACCATTCCCCCTTCTCAGATGTGCTTACATAGGAAACAAAACTCCTCCAATGGCCATAGAATTCTAGCGTACGGGCCCCTGAGAGCACTCTTAGAAGGCAGTCCACCTGAGCTGGGCACGGTGGCTCGTGCCTGTAATCCCAGGAACTCCGATTCAGCCCAGGTATTTGAGACCAATCTGGGCAACAAAGCAAGACTTCATCTCTACAAAAAGTAAAAAATCAGCTGGGCATGGTGGCATGTACCTACAGGGCTGATGGAGGAGAGGATCACTTGAGCAGGAGTTCAAGATTACAGTAAGTTAAGATGGTACCTGTACTCCAGTCTGGGTGACAGAAAGAGGTCCTGCCTCTAAAATTAAAAGAAAAAATCAGCCAGCCCAACACCATCAGATGAGGAAGCCGAGGCCAGAGAAGGAAGGGGGTTGGGCAAAGATACACAGTAAACAGTTACCAAGTTATTGTCTTTACCCAAGAACTGGCAGGATCCAATAATGAAGGAAACGTTTTCAAAGACAGAAGTTCAAGGTTAGCGCACAGAGCTCAGACTACCCACTACCCACAGGCCAAAGATCCCACCTGGGTTGGATCCTTGCAGGCGTACGCCTACTCCACGAACATTCCTAGAGGGCTTCTCAAAGCCTGCTCGGCGTCCCTGTGCCTTCCAGATACTGTTGAAGCTCCGGCGCGGCCTTTACAGAGCCTCAGTGGCCTGGCTGCTACCCCTGTTCCAGCCTCTCCAGGCACCGTTCCTAATCCTAACTCTTTTGTACATTCGCTTTGTGGCAAGCATCTGTCTAAGCCCCTCACAGACAAGGTCTTGTCTCGTCCATATGACGGCCCTAGGAAGCAGGTCTCACCCAGGCACAGAGGGGTGCGTGCACGGGTAAGGAAGTCGGGGAGACAGACTTGAACCCAGGCAGCTCCTATGTGGCTTCAGATCCCTGCCCTGGTGGGCACAGCTCCTCTGCCTGCCTCTCTCCCCTGAGCTTCAGCCTGAACAAACAGGATGTGCTTGGGATGCCCCCAAGTGGGCAACAAGTGGGGCCACACCTGTCCCCTTGAGTGTCTGTTAGACCTTGCATGACAACGTTGACTGTAAGCCTGAGCCTTCTGCTACTCAACACTCAGCCATTTCATTCCCATGTACCCTAAAAGCCAAGCAGACAGACCCAGTTTTAAATCTCTGATAGCCCCTAATTGTCTGTGTGATCTCGGATAAGACACTACACCTCTCTCTGCCTCTTATCCAAAATATGGGGATAATCAGAGCCCCCGCACCTCACTGGGTCATTCCAAGGACCAAAACAATAGGCACAGGCAGGGCATAAATGCTAGACAGAGTGAAGGTCATCATTATGGCTAGCAGCAACCGACTATGTAAACTTCACTTTGTGAGGCCAGATGCAATGGCTCAAGCCCGTAATCCTAGTACTCCGGGAGGCCGAGGCAGGTGGATCGCCTGAGCTCAGGAGCTTGAGACCAGCCTGAGCAAGAGTTAGACCTCATCTCTAAAATTAGCCAGATGTTGTGGCAGGTGCCTATAGTCACAGCTACTTCGGAGGCTGAGGCAAGAGGATCGCTTGAGTCCAGGAATTTAAGGTTGCTGTGAGCTACATTGATACCACGGCACTCTACTCAGGGTGACAGAAGGAGACTGTCTCAAAAATAAATAAATAAATACATCGCTCTGCGGGGGTTGGGGGGGTTTGCATGTATTCTACAATGTGTTAATTTTGAAGGGAAAAAAGTGAGCATTTTTAATCAGAAAATAGTAAACATTCTCTGATTGCAATTATTAGTATTTCTGGCTGCAGGGACAGGCTGCAGGGAATTTGCAAAGGGAAGGTGTCTGATGTGAGACAGTGGTGTGCTGCCTGTTTTTCTTTCTTTTCAAAAATGGGTCTTTTCACCATTAACTTGAAAAAAGTGAGAGAGGAAGAGACAGAATGCCGGCTCAGTGGAATAAGGATACCAACTCCTAACCCACGGGCTACAGCCAAGAGCTCATCTTATTTCTCTTGTGCTCTTTGAGGTATCAGAAGCTCAAGGGCAGCTTCAGGGGCCCAGCCCGGCCTGTGCATTCACGTAGGGTCTATACTCCGTTCTGGACCAACAAGTCCCCAATGGGAAGTGAAAGCCCACAGCCGGTGTCCTTCTCAATTTCACGCAGCACGTGAATGACACACTCCAGGAGACTGGTCTCTAAGGGAAGTGCGCGTTTAGCAGAGTACCTCAAGGCCATTTTCCTGAGCTCCTCCTTCCTCCCCCTGCATGGCTGGTGCACACGTTCTGGGGCTTCTCTGGGAGAACACACTCACCCCACCCTCCGAGCGGCACTCTCATGGGGCAGTGGAATTCAAAAGAAATGCTGGCGGGGTTCTCTCAGCCTGACCTCACTCTGCCCAGGTGCAAGTCCTCTCTTTGCTGTCTATCAGCTGTGTGGCCTCCAAGTGGCCGCTTGTCCTGCCTGTGTCTCAAGTTTGCTCTTTGGCACAATGGTCAAGTTAATATCACTGACCTCAAAGAATTGTGGTGAGAATTAAAATAGATAGTATATGTGAAATGCTTAGCAAAATGCCCAGCCCATAATTAGCCCTGCCGTCATTGTTATTGCAGAAGTTGGACTGTCACACGGGTCTGACTCTAGGAAAAATGAATTGGATGTCCAACCTGAATCAAGTATTCTACAGGCTATCAAACTTTTTTGTTTCATGGCAAATAAATAAAATGAAAGTATTCATTGAGAGGGGATTGGTTGCATTAGTTATGGGCTACCCTTCATTGGTACGGAATATCAGATATATTAGGTATTAGAATACGACACCGCCCTTAAAATAAAGTAAATGTATATTTTCTGAACTGGAAACATGTCCCTATTATATTAAAAAGTAGATTTTTTTTTTGAATGTGCTGGAGACCAGTGTGAAGAGCATGATGTCCTTTACTATTAGGGACTAGGAACAGGTCTGGATGAATGTAGGGAACAGCGCCTCGAGCTACCCCTGTGTCCATGCCGACCAGGCTGGGCCTGGACAGGTGAGCTGAGATCTTCGTGTCTCTCTTCACCGATTCAAGAAACATGTGGCATGATGGGTGACTTCGATCTGTTTGCATTTTTACTTATTTTTTAATAAAACGTTTTTCCTGTAAGAACAATATATTGCAAGTATCTGTTTACTCGCCTGTCTCTCTGGAGCCCTCTGGGGCCACAATCTCAGAAGGAGCCTGAGGGCCACAGACCATCCGCTATTTCAGCCCTTGCAGCATAGAGGGCCCCGTGCTGGGGGCCATCAGATGAGCCACGCACACCTTCCTGCCCTCAAGGGGCCTCCACCCAAGGAGGCAGGGCCCAATATTCAAGGCCCCAGGGACCCAAGACAGAAACTGAGGTTCCTCACTTCTCCTGGGATGAGGACCCTCCCTAGCTTCCTCCAACAGCTGAGCCAAACTGGCCTTTTCTACCCCCCTCCTACAGCCATGCCCACCTATCTTCAGGTCTAGAACTTGCTGTGTCCACCTCCTGACATCTCTTCTCTGGACTTCCCATGACTTGACCCTTCCCATCCTTCAGCTCCAGCTGAGGGATATTCCCTCTGTAATTTTCTACTCTTCCTGTCCACTCTCTGGCCCTGTGTCAGCTGCCTATTGGTTTGCCACCTCCCACCCCCCAGGCTGTGAGTGCCCCCAGAGCAGAAGGCCACCAATTCCATTCTCTGCTTTACCCCTGCATGTCAGTGTCTGGCATGTAATAGTTGCTCAATAAATACTGGCTGAACTGGGTACAGTGGCTCACACCTCTAATCCCAGCACTTGGGAAGCTGAGCAGGTGGATTGCCTGAGCTCACAGGTTCAAGACCAGCCTGACCCAGAGCTAGACCCCGCCTCTAAAAATAGCTGGGTGTGTGGCAGGTGTCTGTTAGTCCCAGCTACTTGGGAGACTGAGGCAAGAGGATCGCTTCAGCCCAAGAGTTTGAGGTTGCTGTAAGCTGTGATGCTACGGCACTCTACCGAGGGTGATAAAGTAGGACTCTCTCTCAAAATAAATAAATAAACACTGGCTGAATAAATGAACAAACTGACCTCAAGATTCCCAGTGAGTGGCCCACAGGCAGGGCCACTGACCTCTCCAGCAAGAGGACCTTAAAGGAGGAATCACTGAGCCCTTCTTGAGGAAACTGAGGAATCCTTTGCGGAAATGGTCTAATGAGGGTGGAGCTGGGAATAGGGTGCAGATAAGGATCAAGCACATCAGAGCAGCTCAGAGTAGAGGGTCTTTCAGTGCCTTGGACTAAGAGCTCTGCATAACCCACCTCCCAACCCACAGCCTGGGTCTGGGACTCTGGGAAGACGTGCCCACACCGAATAGGACCCAGAAGACCAAGTGTGCTTCTGCTGCCCTGGGCCGAGATGAAGTAAATGACCTCCGTCTTTTCAGCAGATGTTCGGGCAAACTTCCCCCATCCAAAATTAACAGCGCCTGGCAGCCATTGTGAAACAGGCCCTTCCAAGTCCTAGTCAGAGAGGAAGAGAAAGGAGCCAACCGCTTTGGGAGAAGGGCTTGGGTCTAGAGAAGGCTTAGCAAGCTTCTGCAAGGAGAAAAAAATGGGGTGGGGGCACGACGAAGTGAGCAGTAGAGCCTTAGCTTGGACTTCACTGAAGCGCCAGCTGAAGAAGGAAACCCCACCGGCACGCACAAAGAACACTCAGGGGCAGCTAGCGCGTCTGCTGATGGACAATCCTGCTCCTCGGTGGGTTTAATGGTCTTTCTTTGTGGGCAGCTCTTTAACTATTACCAGCGCAGGGAGCGTGCAGGAGGCCTCAGGGTCAGTCTTGGGCTGGGGCTGGAGCCTCAGCAGCCTGGATGAGCGGGAGGCTCGTGAGAGCAGAGCAGGAGAAGGGAGCAGGCTCTCATCAGGAGGAAGGCAACCCCGGCCTCCCTCCCACTGTGAGCGTGCCATCGGGGAGGAAACCAAAGTGTCAGCTTGTGTTAGGAAACCATGCGTGAGTCTTCCCAGTCCTGGCCCTGCTTCTAAAAATTAGCCAAATAAAAATGGTTGAAGTCATTTCAGTCTGCTCTTTACAACTCCTAACTAGCAGGAAAATGCGTCCTCCCTGGAAGCTCGGGCTTAATGAGGCCAGCAGATGCGAGGTCTCAGGAATGCTCCTTAGCTGAGATCTCACCTGTGCACAGTGGTGACGCCACCCCAGTGGACTAACTTGGATCCCTTGAATCACAAGTCTTGCCTCTCTCCTGCCCCCCACTTCCTCGGTGGGCGTGCCCCTCCCTGGACGATAGCAGCTCCCGCCGGCACTGCCCCCTCCCAACATCCATTCTTCATACAGGTCAGGTCAGCACAGCACTCTGAGACACATCAGTCGGATGAGGGTGCCTTGCCCCTGCTTGGAAACCTCCAACAGCTAACTGCATGGTGCTGTGAGATTAAAAGCCACATTCCTCGGCATGCCTGACGGGCCCAGCACAGTCTGCCCACCCCCCCACCCCTCTCCAGGCTCCACTGGCGTCACTCCCCCCAGCTCACAGTGCTTCAGCTGCCCGGGTTGGCAGCTTTCGGTTCCTCAAAGGTCCTAAGCTTATCTCCGTGCTGGGGCCCTGCCCTGGGTGGTTCCTCCTCCCTCTGACGCCCTCTGGCAGTCCTCAAAGCTCTTGCCTACCTGCTGCCTCTAGGGCTCTGCTCAAAGCCACCTCCTCAGGGAAGTCCTCCCTGAACTCTCTCTGTGGGATTACCTAATTTAACCCATGAAAATACAAGGCAGCCCATCCAATGTCAATTTCCCAATGAGTACTTTTTCACTACAAGTTCCTTGCCACTGCACGGGACCTACTTACACCAGTACAAGAAACTCACCGTGTGTTTGAGATCTGAATTTAAGTGAGCATCCTAGTGTTTCCTCCCTAATTCCAGATCCTTCGCTCACTCTCTCTCTCCTGTGACCTGGTGTCACTGTCTTCACAGCATTTTCCCACATCTGAAAGTGCCTACCTATGAACAAGCTTGAGACTGTCCACTCTCAAGGGCAGGGACCTCGTTTGTCACGTGTCCTCAGTGTCTAGCATGAAGAATACGTAGTAGGTGCTCAGGCACGTAGTAGGAGCTCGGGCACATAGCAGGTGCTTCTGGAGGACGAACCCAGAAGCCCCGGGGGCTGAGTGGGTGTAGCAGAGCCAGAAGGTCGGCTTTGCAGGAGCCAGATCTCAGCTCCTCTCTCGCCCTACCCAGGTGGGAACCCTCTTGGTGATAAGCCGATGGTACTATAAACAGTCCCCACACCAGCCATTTCAGATAGCCAGTTGTGCTGGGAACCAGGAAATTGGGGTTTCAGGCCTGGCCCTGCATTGACGAGCTCTGTCACCTCAAGGAAGTCTGCCAACCGCACTGTGTGACTCAGCTTCCCCATCTGTACAATGGGGGAGGGGAGGGAGATGGCATCAGTCCAGCTCCCTTCAGCTGTCAGGCCAGGATTCTGGGAGGCTGACGGTCGGTCATGGGTAGGGAGAGAGATTCCCCTGTGCCGGGCTGGACTTTTCTCCTAGACGAGAAACCAGCACCCTCTGCCTTCCAGAGCACACGGAGAAGGGTAGTTGACGTTTCCCCAGCACTTTTGATGTGCCCAGCACTTTCAGTTTCTTGATCTCTTTTTAGTGCTAAAACATCAACGATTCCATTTTAAGGCAGGGGAAACTGAGTCCCCAGGTATACAGTGTGAGGCCCACTCAGGTTTCAGGCCAAGTCTGCGGGAGGAAGATCCCAAATCCAGCCTCCAAACTGAGAATGACACGAGGGCCTTTGGCCCCAAGGACAATTTCTGAAAGTGGAAACCCTGTGGGGTTTCTCTGTATCTTCTTTCAACCATTATCCAAACAGAACGAACTGTAGGATTCTCCTGCTTGGAAGTCTGTTCTTAAATGCAAGGGGACCCAACTTCAGGCAGACACTTCGTTTTCTGAAAATGAAACCATTTTCTCTATCCCCAGAGGGATGTTGGCGTGGCAGTCTGGCCCTGTCTTTGGAGGGGAGCTTCGTGTTCCAGCCAAGCGGCGGGTAAATGGTGGGCTCCAGCCCAGGGGGCCGATGACACCAGGGACCTGAGTCACCAAGGGCAAAGGTCTGAGAGTCTGAGTCATTCCCCAGCCCAGCTTGGAGTCTGACATTTCCCCAAGGAAAGCCAAGCAAGAGAGACTCCCCTACCAGGCCTATTGTTTCAGAGACCACCACAGCCAACCTAGGGAGATAAAGAGGTGGGAGAAGGAGGTGCAGCTTCTCGAAGGTGGTTCCAATTTTTTCCAAGATACTAATTCATGGAAAAATATTTAGCAAAAAAAAAAATTATTTTAAGCACATGCATTTATATTTATTAAACAAAGCTCAAAATACAACCTTTGGGGACCTCCAAGTAATAAAATGACTCATATCAGGATATGATGACTCAGTGGGAAAGAGGGAATTCCACACCCACGCCTCTTTTCTAAAAAATCAATTTGCCTTCTCGACAGGTGATGGGAGCCTTTGCCATCAGACTTGTTCCAAGAAAATTGTCCAACAAAACAAAACAAAATTTTCTCTTCAAACAATCTTAAGTTTCGAAGCTGAGTAATCCGAAGCAGGCCAGTTTCCAACCTACGCCCCCGTGGGACACACAGAGCCAGGGAGCTCCTTGGCTGAGGCCAGGGGCCTGAATTAAGAAGGATTTACCAGCTGAAAAATTCCAAAACCCTGTGTCATGTGGAGGAACCTTCCAAAACATTGGATCCCACCCAGGCACAGAGAGTCTCTCAGAGCCATGGCAACCCCGTTTCCGCTGCCACACCACTTTTATTTTTGTGTCCTTAGATTTTTTCCTGTTTTGCAATGTTTTGCTGGGGACCCCCGACTCCGCCTGTGGCCAGGGGCCAGGGTTCCCGTTGAAGTTAGGAACAGCCTGGACTTCTCAGAATGAACTTTGCCTGGAGGGTTACACATTTTTTAAATTTCAGAGAACATATAAATGGCTTTTCTGCAATTACTAACAATGATAAGCAGGTGATCCAAATTGTTCTGTTTGGTTTCTCTTCATCCTCTTTGACATGACTGAAAGAATTACTCCGGAGTCTATGAGAAATGCTGCCTTGGGGTTCCAGCTGTGTCACCAGCTGTGCACTGACCTGGGCCCCTGACTTGAAGTCTCTGAGCCTTAGTTTCTGAATCTGTAAAATGGGGATAATGCCACCTCTGCCTCTCAGGGCTGGAGTGACAACTGACGGAGCTGACACATTCATTCGACAAAATGAATGAGCAGCCTACTGTGTGCCCGGGTCCACTCCTGATGCTGAGGGTACAGCAGCACTCTGCTGTCAAGGAATTAGGAGTCGAGCGTGGGAGACCAGATGACAAATGAGTAAACAGAGGAGATAATTTCGGTAGAGCTAAGAGCTACCAAGAAAGCAGATCAGGGCAATGGGACAGACGATGACAAGGTATAGGGGAGGCAGAATGACTCAGGTCCTACTGAAAAAGTGACTTTGAGCTAAGACTGGCATAGGAGCAGCCATGTAAAGAAAGAACATTCTAAGAGTAAGCAGCAAGACGGAAGATGCTGAGACAGGAATGAGCTCGGGGTGGTCAAGGACAGCACGGGAGCCAGCTGTTGCTATGGCCAAGCGAGAGGGGAAGAGTGTTAGAAGCTGAGATCAGAGAGATGGGCAAGGGCCAGATCACACAGGCTCTTGCAGCTCACAAAAATAAGTAAAAATAGTAATACAAATAATATAATAATTATTAGTATTACTGCTGCTATAAATAAGATGCCATTTTCCAAAACACTGAGCTTTTCTAACTTAAGAAATACCACGCTGCCCCTCTCCTACTGTTTTTCCACCGTTCTCCAATTTGTCATCTTGCTGGAGTGGAAACTGCCAATTCCATTTTAGTCGACAGCTATAAAAAGAACTTTGGAGCTGGTGGTGCCGATGACCAAACACGGGGCTAAGATTAGCCCAGGAGGCTGTCACCTTTCCTTAATGTAAGAAACAGCTGGGATTCCCCTTCCTTGGAAAACTTCAACTGTTCCTCCCCGCCCCACAGCGCCCTTGCTGGCCAAACTGTCCATGGAGATGGGAACGGGATGAGTTTTGGAAAAAAGAAGTTGAGCAACAGGGATTCCCCCTGCAGAAGGCGGCCCAGCTGGGAGGTGCGCTCTTGGGTCAAAAGAGCAGGCCCAGCTCCCTGTAAATGCAAGACGAGCCCCCTCTGTGGGAGCTGCTGGAGCCAGGGACCCCCTGCGGAGACCACCACTGGTGCCATAGGCATCTCAGATGCTCCTACTAGTCAACTGTCAGCAATCCAGAAACTGCATTCATTGAGACTCTTTAGTTAGGCATGAACTCAAGCAGAATTCAGGAGTTTCTGTCACCACGAGATGGTTCAAGACTGTGGCTCAGGGCCAGGGAAGGGTCTTGGGGCAAATTAACCTGATTCTAAGCTTTTTAAAAGAAGAACAGCTAATGGCTCAAGGTGTGTACTCTGGAGCCAGGCTGCCTGGGGTCAAAGCCTATCATTGTCCTTTTCCAGCTGTGTGATCTCCACTAACTTACTCAACCTCTCTGTGCTCAGTTTCTCATTGGTAATATTGGGAGAACAGTAGTCTGTCGCGTAGGATAGACCGCTGTTCTGTTCCGTCATGAGGAATCACATCGAGTGCTTAGAACAAGGCCTGGAACACGGTTTTTATTATTACTTTTTTTTTTTTAATGTCTTTAATTGTTTTGTCTTTGGTTCCATGAGATAAAATCTTACTCATCTTTGTCCTTTCACAGCCAAAATGTAATGTTAATAATAAAAAAAGTATTATTAATAACAAAAATTATTAATAAATGTAATGTTAATAATAAAAAATAATTTAAAAAGTATTTAATGAGTATTTTCAATGTGCCAAGCCCTATGCCAAGAGCCTAATCTGTATGATCTCAATTTAATCTTCTTACCTCCCAAGAGAAGTAAATCATCTGTATTTTACAAAAGAGGAAATGTTGGCTCAGGGAGGTAAAGTGACTTACCCAGGACCACACAGTCATTAAATGCAAGAGCCCAGCCCAGTCCGGCACCTAAATTAGTATGTGCCAACAAAAATGACCACGGCCTCAGCAATGATAATTTTAGGGGACACAAAAATAATGCTGAACATTTAGGGAGCACATGCTAAGCCCTAAGTGCTACTGGTCATTGATGGACTTAACTCCAAGGGGGCAGGACTTACTCCCTGAGAGGGAAACCAAGATTTCCACGGAGGCCAAACAACAGGACAATGCTGGATACCGTCTATGGATGAATCTCTCGATTTCTCCCAGCATAACCGTCTGACTCCTGGGCATGCCAGGTTAAATGGAACAACAGGGGCGATAGGGTGTTCAGGGGACTGCCCACAAATTGCTCTCACTGAGGGGAGCTGGTATTATTACTCTCCTTAGCGCTCAATTTTTCAAAGGCTCTGTGTTTTCCTCCCTTCAAGAGGTAAACATGCAAAATTCCTCCTGAAACCTACAACGGAAGCTAGATAGTAAAATGCCATTTGCCAGTTTGTTCATTCATTCAGCAAATCTTTAATTGAGGCCCTTGGGTAGCTTCGACGTAATGAAGCTCCCAGAACGCTTGAAAGCTGTCTGGCTCCTAACTCCACAAGGAACTTGGTGGGATCCAGACTCAAACCCTTCCCTGAGTACAGTTCCATCAGCCCCCCCGCATAGGCTCTATCAACCTGGATGTGAGTCACAAATGTTCATGCCTTATCAGCGAATTCCCGTCTACCAAAATGAGATGGCTTTGAAGCTGTTTCTTGTGAAAGTCAACAGAAGGCCAGCAGGATGCTTTCCTCATACTAAAGATGCATCAAAGCAGTTGATGCCATGCTTACTTGGTTATTTACATTTCATGCCACTCCCCTGCTCAAGAACCCACTCTGGCTCCCTATTACCTTACCCAGGACCAGACCAAGCCAATACCATGTCTCTAGCTGGCACTAGGAGAACTCTTCTGTTCTGGCGTATGCATATTCATCCAAATATACTTCCCAGTGTTGATCAGACTCTACTCTAGCCACATGAATTTTCTCTCTGATCAAAGAGAGCCTAGCAAATACTCTGGTACACAGAGTATTTATGCTGGCCACCACGTGAAAAATAAGCCTCCCCCAAAGTGTACTAAGATACTTTTAAAAATAAACACATGTCTCTTGATTCCATTACACCACCCAAAAACCTTAACTGTAGGCGACAGGAATAACAAATAGTATGAGCTAACATTTGTATGTGCTAACTAATTTACGGTGATCACACTCATCTACTGTTACAAGCACTTCACATACGTGAACTCTTAATCTCATGACCACTCATCACACAGATGAAAGAACTCTGCCCAGGAAGGTTTACTATCACAAGCTGCCTGACTCAAGAGCATGAACTGTTACCCAGTTGACTGCTGCAATTCAGAGGATCTTATCACTGAGCCGCTTATGATAGCAAGAAGTTGGAAGCAGCCTAATGTCCAATAAAAAAGGGAAGGATTAAATACAGCACTGCGAGACCTTATGATAGAGTGCAGTGCATCATTGAAAATCAGGTTCTCAAAGAATATTAAAGATGCAGGAGGTATTGCTATTTTAAAATAGGATTAAAAGTATATATACAAAACGATGTCAGTGGAAACAGGGATTACTCAGCCGACAGAGCCCTGTGTTCACTGGGTGAGCCCCAACAGGACACAGGAGGCAAAGTCCAGTCCTGCTCTTGGCTCCCCCTTTGCAAGACCGCTCAGCGGAGATACACAGGTGTCCTACAAGGAACAGGCTACGTCTGTGCAGGTGAGAATCACGGGCCGAAGGTTTAAGATCACCCTGATTCTGATTCTTCCTCATAATCCTCTGATCCCTCCCTAATAACCTCGCTAAACTATAGAGGTTAAACTATTGGTCTTTGATCTGGGCAATTTCTCTTCTAGGGCACATCTGGCAAACTCCAGAGACACTCTTGGTCATCCTAACTTGGGCGGTGCTACCAGAGGGTCAGGGATGCTGCCACACATCTTACGGTGCACGGCAGCCCCCACCCCCCACCACCAAAATGTTAATAATGCTGCGGCTGAGAATGCAGCCGTGGGCTACTGTCCTCTGGTATAACTCTTCATTCATCACCTCCCATCTGTCAGCCAACATTACTCCTCCGGTCACTGCCTCCTGGGTGCAGTGTTACTCAAATCACCCGTCACTCCTTGGTCTCCCATGCCACCAACCTCAAGCTTCTTGGTCTCTGTTGCATTTGCCTCTCCTGACCCCTTGCCTTGGTCTCCAGGGCACCACGCTCCCCAGTTCTCCTCCTCCTGCTGTAGCAGTTCATAGTAGAGGCCATCCTGGGAGGTCAGAGTCTTCATCTAGACCATATCATAGACAGCTCCCAAGACAATGCCCTTAGCCAGGACGTGGCTTTAAAATAAATTCTGCCCCTATCATACTTTCAAAGTATGGTCACAGGACCAGTCCACCCCAAAGGAGCCTCTGTCTGAGTTGAGAAGAAGCACTCCTTTCCTAAGACACTCTGCTTCCACTTTCGGAAGTTGCCCTGGTAACATATAGACCAACAATGCATCCAGTTTGGATGGGAGACCTCAAAGGAAGCACTGTTGTTCAGTGCACAACCATCACAACTGGACGACCTGCCTGTCACATTCTCCGGATCATCCTAAGGACAACCGAAATAAATAAATCAGCAAACATCAACACCCCTTTGAATTAACCTGCTGTAATCATGACTGTTAAAAAAAATTAGGTCTAGCATCCAAAAATACCCTAAGTCATTTGAACTAATTGCCCTATAACGACACATTTCATCAATACTCACTTAACCTGATATTTTCCAACTTCAGATCTATGTCTTTTTATCACATCCCTGCTGGAAAAAGACATTAGCAGATAGTATGCTAAAGAAAGAAATACACATGAGCAAGAAGTACAAACACTAAACCTCTCATAGCAAACGAATGCAAAGTACAAAGAAATACTAATTCCACAATGATATTTTTAATTTTAAAAATAAGATATCTTGGAAGGGGTGAAACTATTATGGATAAGGCGGACGTTTCAATTTGTATATTTCCATAAGATAATTTAGCAATTTGTATTCAAAGCCCTCAAAACGACTTTCCAAAATTTCACTACTGGGAAATAAACCCTAACAAAAAAGCTTCACAGATGCATGCATACTAAGATTAATTAATCCTAAAAGTGTAAGATGAAATGCAGTATTATAATAGAAGTACAAGTAGCCAATGTTTATTGGCTTATGCTATGCCTGGTGCTGTTACAATCACTTAACATGTGTCAGCTCATTTAATCATCATGACAGTCCCAGAGGGTAAAAACTCTTGTTATTATCATTAGACACAGGAAGAAATCAAGCCACAGAAAGGTTGGGTAATTTTCCTGAGATCACAGAGCAACCAAGTAGCAAAAGTAGGATCTAAATTCCCAGGGCCAGAGCTTGCACACTTAATCATCACACTATCTGGCTTCCCTTCTTATGATAGGAAAATAGTTAAAAAGTTTGCTCCTCTGTGTGAACAATAATTTGGGCGGGGGGGTGGAATTAAGGGTAGAGGCTAATCAAAACAACTCAGTTAACATACTAGATGGCGTGTTCAGGCAATGGCAAGCAGCACGACCTTCATAATCTCTGAAGAAACGGTGAGTAAAAAGAGCAGGGTATAAAACCCTACCCGGTGGGATCTACCCCTCAAATCAGTGTTGTGTAGAAAAGAAAGTCGGTCACTTTGGTATGGCTGCCGAAAACCCACTGACCTGTGGTCTTCTCGGTAAACACAACTTTGGACTCGGCGGTAAAGTTCTGCCCCGTGAGGATCATCTGCTGGCCCCCGTACACCAGGCAGCTGTCCATGTCCTGTCTTTCCACCATGGGCAGCTCGTGGGCGGATCGCTGGGCTGAGGACAAGAGAGGGAGAGAGAGAGAAGTCACTGTGATGAGGGCAGATGTCCGATTTCACAGTTATGAGATACAAACACTGTCTGCCCACATGTGTCACCTGTTGTCATTGAAAAGTGGAACCATCACTCCTGACAACCAGTGACCCTACAAATGTTAATGTCCTTGTAAAAGTGCCCTAAGTCATGTGAGCTAATTTCCTTCTAACAACATGTTTTGTATTTCTGAGTTCAGAAACAGGTGCCTGTTCTCCTTCTAGGGAAGACGGGTGAATGAGAATTTGACATTTTATTTTTCTATGAAAGGATGGGCCAATCATTTTTTTCCTAAGATGTTTCTTTTTGTTAAAGTGTACCTGCCTCGAGTATTTGATGATGTCAGTCAAACCTCAAAGGCATCCTGCGGGCCAAAGTTAGGGCCCGGGTCCTGCAGGGTTTAGGCATAGTTGGAATTCATTCATGATCTTTCACATGGTCTTAAGACCACTCTGCTCCAGCCACACTTCTAGAACAACCTAACTGTCCACCCCACCCTGAGCGGCCACACTAGCCAGTACCTCTCTTTCCAGTCACCTGCATGGCTGCCTCCCTTGCTTCTTACAATTGCTACTCAGATGTCACCGCCTCCAAGAGGCTTCCTTAACCCAGAGGGAAAACAGCAGTACCCGCCCTGTCTCTTTGTTTCTGTCACCTTTATCCTACTTTACTTCTTTCCATAGAAATTTCACTTTCAGATACACCGTAGTTCATGGTTACTGGCTTATTGTCCTCCACTAGAATGTAAACCCCAGGAGGGAGGTGGTGGGAACAGTGCCCAGGACGTAGAAGAAAGACTCAGTAGTGGGTGGATGGATTGCTGGACAGACACATCTCAATGTGTATTCTCAGTATCTCCTTATCTACCTCTGAATCCGCTACCTACAAGAATGACAGACAGAGGAACAGCCCACAGTGAGCACGAAACCAAAACGCTATGCTCGAATGCACGCAGCAAGCCTCAGAGGAAGGAAGCATTAAACTTATTCACATTTGACTGGGGAGAAAAGTCAGGTTACCACTTGGCTATATGGTATATGGTAAAGCTTATATTTGAGCCCTCAAAATCAAGGTTCCCTAGGTGTAAAGCCAAGTCTCTTAGCCAATCTAGCCAGCCAGTGATTATTCCAGAAGGCAGGCTGCAGGAAAGAATGAAGACCCTCTCCAGCCACCCTCCCTGGGCAGGTGAGAAGCAGGGCATAGCCACAGCCAGGGCCCCGCCTCCCCAGGCCTCGCCTTCAAGCATGGGCCAAGAGGCCGGCCCTCCCCCCAGTGAGTCAGTCCATGCTCCTGGCATCCGTCCCGGAGCCCAGAGAACTGGGCAGCGGGCCAGCCCTTTCCATGCCGGGGCCTGCGGACCTCCTCATCCGGGAGCCTGGGCAGCAGCCGCGTGAGGCCCAAGGCCCAATCCTAACCTTTTCCTCCTGCCCTGCCTGGGCCTCCATCTGCTGGGGCCACGTGGATGGAGTGAGGATGCACTTGGCATCATGTCAGGAGTCTACGGAGCAGCAGCCAGAGGCTTCCAGACATTTCACCTTGAAAGCACAACTTAGCAACTTGCAGCAATCTCCCTGACGGGGCTCCCCTCCCCGAAGGGGCCCAGGCTCTCCCTGTTCCCAGAGGCCCGCCAGCCAGCGCTGTTCCAAGCACTGCCAGCTACAAGCATATACTAAGAAGGCCTCTCCGCAGAAGCTGCTAATTTCTCCCACATGGGCTGAGTTATTAATCCTTTCTTTCAATATTGGAGCTTTGTGATGACTTCCTAATTGAGTTGCCACAAATGGAGATTTATTAGCAGTGAAAACAGCAGCCGCAGGTCCCAGCTTTTAAGATCTGCCTTTGATGAAGGTGAGAAGCTGCCGGGGGCTTCTGGCCCTGGGAATGAGTGGGAAGGCGGCAGAAGCCAGCCCTCCCATTTTACAGGTGGAAAGCCTGAGTCATTGCTACTGGGCAAGCCAGCCAAGGGCCTGCAGCCAGCAGGACTGGGGACTGGAGGCTTCTGGGCCGGCTGCCCTGTGCGCTGCTGTGAACACATCTCCACTACTTCCCAGAGCAACCTCACTGCTTCTCCATCGTCAATCTCCAGCAACCAACTGATTTCCACCTTTGTCAAGCTTACATTTCCTACTCTTTACCTGAAGGAAAACTCTGTGTTTCAATGAAAATTTAAAGACATAGAAAAGGGAGAAAACAAAGAGAGTCCCACCTAGCTTCCCATAAGCCTTTCTCTGTTGCCATCTGAGAACTCAAATTGCCAGGCAGGGTGTCAACAACACTTGTTAGAAGTGTAGTATCGGGCGGCACCTGGTGCTCAGTCAGTAAGGCGCTGGCCCCATATACCGAGGGTGGCGGGTTCAAACCCAGCCCCGGCCAAACTGCAACAAAGAAATAGCCAGGTATTGTGGTGGGCGCCTGTGGTCCCAGCTACTCGGGAGGCTGAGGCAAGAGAATCGCCTAAGCCCAGGAGTTGGAGGTTGCTGTGAGCTGTGTGAGGCCACGGTACTCTACCGAGGGTGATAAAGTGAGACTCTGTCTCTACAAAAAAAAAAAAAAAAGAAGAAGAAGTGCCAGTATCTCAGGCTCCGGCCTGCACCTACCACAGCCAACTTGCAGTTTAACAAGGAGCCCAGGTGATTCTGAGCGGAGAAGCACCTCTCAGCCCTCACTGCACAGTGAGATGCTAAGACAGACTCAGGTAGGTGGGAGCTAAGCCTAACCCCACTGCTCACATTTGGACCCAGATTTTTTTTATCTTGGGGGGCCTTTCTGTAAAGTGTACCATGGTTACCAGCATCCCCGGTTTCTACCTACCAGATGCCAGAAGCACCCCATGCCCTCCTGGTGACAACCAAAATAGTCTCCAGACATGGTGGATGTCATTTGATAAGGGAGCAATCTCTCGCTATCCTAGAGATTCTGACTTAAATGGCCTAAGAATAGGACCTTTTTAAAAAATAATCTTTAGATGATTCCAATGGACTACAGCCAGGTTTGATCTGTGGCACCATCACTGCAGCGTCACGTGAGGCCCAGAGAGCCACAGGAGAGACACCCACAGCTAAGGTTGCCGGGGCTCCAGGGTCAGCCATGGTTTTGAGTCCTGTATCTGCCACCTCCCTGTTGTGTGACCTCAGACAAGCCACTTCACCTCTCTAAGTCACAAAGGCTTCCCCTGTAAAATCACAACAGTGCCTGCCCCTTCATGGGTCTACGTCAAGCAGTCCCAGGGACCCAATATGTAAATACGTGGGTGTGGTCAGTATGCAGCAAGTGAAATATCTAGTATCAACCCAAATGTCCACCAATGGACAAATGGATAAACAAAACACGTTGTGTATACACTCGGATGGAGCATCATTCAACCGTAAGAAGGAATGAAGTACCGATTCCGTGCCCCAACAGGGGCAAACCTTGAAAACATTACGGTCAGTGAATGGAGCCAGACACAACAGGACAAATATTGTGTGATCTCATTTATATGGAATACCCAGAACAAGCAAATGCACAGAGCCAGAAAGGAGGCTGGTGTTTCCAAGCGCCAGGGAAGGAGACTGGGTAGTGACAGCTAAAAGGTTTGGGCGTGTGTTTTTATAGTGATGAAAAAGTTCTGTAACTAGATGGTGGTAGCAGGTGCATAACGTCATGAAGGTACTTAATACATGGAGTTGTATACTTTAAAATGGTTAAAAGGATAAATTTTATGTTGTATGCATTTTACCACAATAAAAGAAAATATCCGATATAAGACAAAACCCCTAGCCCATGCCTGGCGGACAGCAGCTGCCCAAGAAGCTATGATGTTTACGACGACTGACTTCAGAATGCTGTTCTTTCCTTGCTTAGCATTTTCAAACCATTTTTCTTGTTATCTTGTTAAACCCTTAAATCACAGTCCTACTGCAATGGTAAGGAAGACTCTATGAGTCCCATTTTACGGAGAAAACAGGCGCTCAGAAAGCAGATGCAGCTCCTGCCCCTGGCAAGCCTATAGTGTTGGACATCCCCTTGGGTGATCCTTCTAAGGGTTTTCATAGCTCTGAGCCTCAGTTTTCCCATCTGTAAAATGGGGAAATGTTAATTCCCATTTCATGTCGGAGGATTTGATGAGTGAGCCCGCAAAAAGCATGTCTGGTTCAATTAATAATTGGTCAGCAAGATTTTAACAGCACAAAAAGCTACAGCTTCTTGAGTCATTGCTATCTGCCAGCCACAGGCTCGTCTTATAACAGACCTTTTACCAAGTCTGAGCAAACCACATCCGCACGCCTACACAGGCTGCCCCTCCATCCCTGCTGTTCTTGGTGGATCCGGAGCCATATCCTAGGATTCCTGATCCCTACTGCCAGCATCTTTCAGTGTGGCTCCCGGGACACCTGCAGTGACTCCTCCTGTTGAGGGAGGGGCTTAATAAACATGCAGACTCCCAGGCCACACCCCCACCCCAGTGCCCCAATCTATTAGGCAAAGGCTAAATTTGCATTTTAACAATCTTTCCAGGTGACTTGTCACACACATTTGTTTAAGAGCCCAGTTCCACACTTAAGAGGCCACCAGAGGCCAGGGGAACTCCTCAGGCAGGCCCCCCATCCTCGGAGAGCCCAGAGGCACAGCAAACAGAATCCAATTAACCTCTGAAAGAGGAACTGTGGAGAAGCAAACAGCAACCAAAATCACCCCCTTGGGCCCTGCTTCTCTTTTGCTCTCTGATGCAACCTCCATCACCTACAGCTGCTAATTGGGGTCACTCCTCCCGGGCCTGTGGGAGGGCACTCAGGAAGCCCAGTGTGCCTCCCAGGCCTGGACCCACCAACACCCATTCAGCTTTGCCTAAACCCGAGGTTGACAACCTCACAGCCTATGGTTTTTCTAACCTAACCAGGGGCCTGTGTTTTAAAGCCATGCTCCTTGGGGGGCATGGATGGCCTATGGGTGAAGCCTTGACCTCTGCTCCAGCTTAAGCTCCATGGTGGCCCCCGCAAAGTGAGTTCCCCAGGCTTCCCTCCTGCCCCCGGATTCTGGCACATCATAAAGTGACTTGGGGCTTCTGTATTTTACGAGCTCTGAATCAACAGGGCGCTGTTGGTTTAACCAGTTTGGGTGTTTACTTTCACTAGCAACAGTGCCGATGTGCAGCAGAGCAGCCTCTGCAAAGGCTCAGAGAGGGAAATTCACAACAGCGCGGGATTGTTGCCTGTCCGCAATTCGCCCTGTTGTAGAATTGGGTGGCTACAAATTACGATCTACCAAGAATGTGGGGAGAAGGGCAGAAGAGGTTGGTCAGGGAAGTTCATCTCTACAGAGGGGACAGGTTCTGTCAGTAAAGGCGAACATCATGGATGCCACAGAGAGAGCAGATTCCCAGGTACTCTGTATGTGTATTTTTGTTTATGTTATAAAACACCTACATCATGAGGCAATTTAGGATCAAGTAAAAGTAAGGACGCTGCAGAGTGACTGCCTGAGTTCAAAGCCCAGCCCAGCGAAGTGACTTTGGGCAAGCTCTTTGCCTCCATTTTCTCATCTATAAAATGGGTAGACTGATGGCACCAACCTCACCAGGCTATTTGCAGATTACATGAGTTAAGCGTGGATGTGAGAGGCACTTTGTCAGCTCTGGATGAGCTTAGTTGTGTTTACGTTGACTGTTCAACTTTGTGAGACAGCAGAGCAGGAATCACTCTTATTGTAGAGTTGAGGACATTGACCCTCCTGGGAGAGAAGGGACACGTTTGAGAGTTCATAGCTAAGGAAGCAGCCAGGCAGCGTCTAGACCCAGACTTGGGATTCCACTACCCTGTGGGAACCTTTTTTGGTGAAAGACAAGAACCCTATGGGAAAGCCACCAGGCAGCCCAAGCAGGAAAGGTCCTCTGTCCTCCCATCAGCTGACGCACGCCCTTCTCGCCCTTACATGAGGGCCTATGGCTGTAAGCCTGGCCTGGCTGGGCCCACCTTGGCCTATGGCAGGTGCGGACTCAAGCCTCGCCTGAGAAGAGCAGGCGGGGCCTGCACACAGGCCCCTTGGCTTCCACTCCAGCCCCCCCCTGTGTCTTTCCCGAGAAGTGAGACAGTGGGACAGTGGGACCTAGTTGTCCCTTAGTGCAGGGATCACCATTGTGAGGAAACTGTTAACATTCACAGCATGGGAGTGATGTGATGTGCGCTGAGACGCAGGATCTCGGTGCACGGGACCCCATTCTAGCTCTGGACCTCAAGGGCCTCAGCCTCCTCCCACAGAACACAGAGCAGCAACACCCACCCTGCACGACCTACAGGTCCTACTCCCCTGCCCCCTACACACCAGGTGCAGAGTAGGAGCTGACATCTCTCTCTCCTGATCCCATCATCACTCCGGCATTCCGGCATGTTAACAGGCACAGCATATGCCCAGATATCTCCCTAGAACAAGACCATCCCTGAGGGCTCCATGAATTCCCAGCAGCTGAGGGCCCCTGAGAACAGAGAACAGAGCATAGGCTTTCACCCCAGCTCTCCCCCCCACCTTGCCAGCCACATGACCACAGCTAGTCCCTTGCTCTTTGGAAGCTCAGCCAGGTGGCCACACGCTTTACAAGGGCAGCATCTCATGCCTCAGTCACTGGCACACGTCAGTGCTTGAATGTTCTGAATGGATGAACTGAGCAGGTCTTTAAGACGGGCCTTCTGGGGTCATGGTGAGGATGGAAGTACACTCGGGTGCACTTGTGAGTACACTGTAGGTGTTCATAAGGGCAATCTGCCTCCCCTGCTCCTACATAACCTGCCCCGCAGGTACCCATATCAATCAGCAGAGGAGCTGCAGTAATCCCAGGCTCTCCAAAGAAACAACTTTCCTGCAATCACTCACCCACCCAGCCCACTCGGCCGTCCAGATAAGCATCTGAGCTCCTTCCCATGGGGTGCACTGCCTGCTGCCTGCTTACCTGGAGCAACGAGTGTTTGCTAAACTCCCACACCTGCCTACTGCTGTCTGGGCTGTGGTCTCCCTGCAGTGACAGGGTGTCAGCCAGAGGTATGTGAAAGCTCCTTTGCAGCGCTATGGGAGGGTTGCAGGTAAGACCATGAGATTTGTCCAGACTGAGCCACCACAGTGGAAGTACTAGGGTTACTATGCAGGATCACAGCTAGTACTTACTGTGTGGGACACACACACATGCTCATTTAACCCCCACAACAAGGTGAGGATTCTTATTCTCCCCATTTTACAGATGGAAAACTGAGGACACTGAGACATGGCATGTGAACTTCCCCAGGACTAAGCAACCAGAAAGTAGCAGAGGTAAGGCTGACATCCAAGCTGTGGGCTGCTCCAGAGTCCAGACTCCTACCTACCACTCTGAACTGCTTCTCCCATCATGACACTTCCTGGAGTTTCTCAAACAGGGCTTCTTGAACACAGCTTGGAAAGCAAAAGCTGGCAAAGGACAGCCAACCTGTGCTCTGCCCAGCGCCCAGAGTCCACCCAAGATTGACTGCTACAGCGTCTCAACGCAGACAGTCTAGTACTATGTAGTGTGAGGTGAAGCTGCACACGGAAAACGGCAGAGTTGGGCCCCATCTCATACCACATATAAAAATCAACCTAAGATGGTCATTTCCCTCAATGTGAAAGTCAGAAGCCAAGGACTTCTAGAAGAAAACATAAGGGTGTATTTTTGCTACCTTTGATAGCAGAGGTTTCTCGGGGAAATTTAAAAAGGCCTACAAGAGAAGAACATGACAAATGAGGCTTTATCAAAATGAAACACCGATGTTCGGAAAGAGTCATTATTCAAAAAATAAGCAAGCCACAGGGTGGGAGGAAATATTCATAATACATACATCTGACAAAGTACTCGTCTCAGAACATATAAAGGAAGCATATTAACAATAAAAATGTGAGTAAATGTGAATAAAACATTGGCGAACAATTAGAACAGACTCTCTACCAAAGAAGATACAGAGGTGGCCAACAGTGGATGAACAGGTGCTCAAGATCATTGCTTGTCATTAGGGAAATGTAAATTAAAACCATGATGAAGGCCGGGCCTGGTGGCTCATGCCTGTAATCCCAGCACTCTGGGAGGCCGAGATGCGTGGATTGCCTGAGTTCAGGAGTTCAAGACCAACCTGAGCAAGAGCAAGACCCCGTGTCTACTAAAAATAGGAAACATTAGCTGAGCTTTGTGGCGGGCACTGTAGTCCCAGCTACAAGGGAGGCTAACGCAAGAGGATTACTTGAACCCAGGAGTTTGAGGTTGCCGTGACGAGGTCCCTGTTTACATCATCAGAAAGGCTACAATTATCAAGACTGAAAATACCAAATGTTGGTGAGGATGTGGAGCAACTGGAACTCTGACTCGCTCCTGCGCAGCGTGTAAAATGACGCTGAAAACACACAAAACATACACATGCAATTCCATTCCCAGGTCTTTACCCAAGAAAAACGAAAACATTTGTTCACAAAAGGACTTGAACAAGAACATTCATAGCAGCCTTAAGTACAATACCCAACCCCTGGCCACAACTCAGATATCTATCAAACGATAAATAAGCAATTGTTCCACTCACACAACTGAATAGCACTCAGCAGTCAACAGCAGTGAGCTACCAAACCGTGTCACAGCAGCGACGGAGCTCACAAACAACACGCTGAGCAAGCAGGGCCCAACCCAAAAGAGGGCACGCTGTATAATCCCATTCTGTGAAGTCTCCAAACAGGGAAGACTAATCAATGGCAATACAAACTGTCACCGTGGCTGCCTCTGTGTGTGGGCTTGGGGAGGAGACGCTGATTGAAGGGACACTCACCTCTCATTACGAGTGGTGGTGACGTGGGTATATGCAATTATCAAAACCCATCGAACTGCACACTTAAAATCTGCACAATCTCCTGTATCTCAATTACGCCTCAGTAAAAAAATACACGTCAGAGAGGCAGAGGGCAAAGAGCATGTGAGAAAATCCATTTCTTACCCACCCCCCCATACCCACCTCCTCCCCTGCTGCAAAATTAGCAAAGTGAATTTACATTCTGTACTCTGAGCAGGCAGAGGAGGGCTAGGTGTGAAATGACTTTAGGACCTGGCTGCAGGGCAGGGGCTGCTGAGAGTCATGGCTGGAGAACTTCTGGAAAGTTCTCTCAGGCTCAGGTCTGTGTGCCTACAGACATCTACTGTCTCAGTGCAGCCTTTTTCTCCCCTCTTTTCTTCTCTCATTTTTTTAGCATTCTAGAGAGCATTATTCTATGCCAGGCCCTGGCACACATTAGCTGGTCCAATCCTTGCAGAGAGAGGGACCACCAAGCGAAATTGGTTGTCAGAGCACAAAGAGGGGACTGGCTCCTGACAGAGCCGTCTACACAGGGGCCGTGGATAAGGAGGAGTTTGCCAAGCGACTGAGGACCAGGGGGGAGGTCAGCGGTTCTCAAACTCTGCCCTACGTCGGGTCATCAGGGGGGCACCCCTTCAAGACTCTATGCCTAGGCTGCACCCAGACAAGCCCAATCAGAGTCTCCAGGGCAGGACCAGGGCATCATGTTTTGGTTTATATCGAGAGAGTCCCCCGGTGACTCTAACATCCAGCCAAGTTTGAGAACCCATGTTCTGGGTAGAGGTGACAGCATAAGCAAAATCCAACATGTTAAAGAAATGTCCCAGTCCATTTGGGGACTGAGGTACAGGCAGGAAGGAGAGATCAAGAAATGCAGCTGCCAAGGTGCAGCAGGCTGATGAATCATCCCCCCAAACTTCAGGGCACCTGGAACCTCAGAATGTACCTTATTTGGAAATAAGATCATTGCAGATATAATTAAGGTAAATATGGAGATGAGATTGACCTGGCTTGGGGTCTAGAGCCAATGATGTATGTCCTTATAAGCAGCAGAAAGGGACACACACGCATAGACACAAAGAAGCCATGGAAGGACAGAGGCAGAGGCTAGAGGGACCGTCCACAAGCAAGGAGTGCCCAGGAGCACCAGTGGCCACCAGCAGGTGGAGGGAGGCACAGCCTCCAGCAGGACGCTGCTGACCCTGGATTTTGGACTTCTGGAGTGCAGAACTGAGAGAGGATATTTTTGTTGTTTCAAGCCTCCTAGTTTGTGGTCACTGGCTAGGACAGCCTGGGGAACTGTACAGAGGGAGGCAGGTAGCACAACTCCCCTCCCCCCACCAAGGAAGCTGGAGCTGGAGCTGAGAACGCTGAGGAGTCTGAGGGAGGCAGGGCCTGGGCCAGGCAGGGCAAGGAGGCTGAGCAGGAGTAGGGAACAGAGAATGGCTCCATCTCAAACAGATGGGGCTGGAGGGAGGGCTGTGGCAGCTGCCATCTGTGGGTGACTTGTTGGGGAAGATGACGGTGTTCCCTTCTGACCTCGTCCTTGTTCCCAGAGATGTAGGAGGCACGGTTATCTGCCTGGAGTGGGAAGGCAGTGGGGGCAGCGTTCAGAGGGTTGGAAGACTGGAGAAGGTTTCAACAGTCTTCCCCAAGATTAAGGGAAGGAGCAGTGGTGGAAACTAGAAGTATCTCCTTGGCAACATTGAAAACCTAGCAGAAGGCCGGGCGTGGTGGCGCACGTCTGTAATCCCAGCGCTGTGGGAGGCCGAGGTGGGTGGATTTCCAGTGCTCACGGTTCGAGACCAGCAAGAGTGAGCCAGAGAAAAGACCCCGTCTCTACCACCAGGAAAGAACACTGCTGGGCATTGTGGCAAGCGCCTGTAATCCCAGCTACTTGGGAGGCAACCGGCCCACGCATCGTTACAAGGAAGGACAATGGAAAAAAAAAAAAAACGCAAAAAAAAAAAAAACAAGGAAACTAAGAGTGCAAGCCAACTGAAATAAAAAAGCAAAAAAAAAAAAAATGTCTGATACATTTTAATGCAATAGACGTATTTTGAAAAAACAGTGATAAGTGAAGTTCTATAACTGACTCTACTG
>CAUYRH010058281.1:0-24246 GCA_963574655.1 Perodicticus potto
TCTTGCCTCAGGCTCCCAAGTAGTTAAGTCACAATATCCAGCAAATTTTATTTATTTATTTATTTTTGTCAAGACAGTGTCTCCCTGTGTCCCCAGGCCAGTCCTGAACTCCTGGCACTCAAGCCATCTTCTCATTCTGGCGCCCAATGTGGTGAGGTTGCAAATATGAGGCACTGTGAGTAGTTAAAAAACAAAACATGTCTAAAGTTCAGTAATCAAAAGCTTAGTAAGTATGATGTAGAAATTATCTTCATAAAATGTAAAATCTTTGCTTTCTGTTTCGTTTTAGTTTAATTAGCAAAAAGGTAAAGAAAAGATTTTTATAGTGAGATTGCTTTTCTTTACAAGAAGACAGTTTAGATAATGTGTACCTTGTCTTCAAAAGTATATCTTCATGTCTATAATATCTAAACATCTTTCTCTCTTCCTTACTGGTTTCTTTCTATAAACCTGAATGTAAAGAATATTTAAATTTAATCAGACACAGGAAGAGTGTGTCTGGGGTTATGAGTATCCACTGTATTATAGAGAAATGTAAACAATCAAACCAGCACCTTGCACAGGGGACGCATGACCCTTAGAGAAGCACGGAGCCTTTCCTGGTTACATGCAGCAATCAGACACATCAAGAAGCAAAGAGTACACAGCCAAGTTCCACTGGAGGAAAGTAAAGCTTTGCTAGACCTTCATGACAAACATTTTAGCATCATACCACAGTAGCAAAGTTTGAAGCAGAAAAAAAATGTGACGACAGAAGTTGATGAAAAGGCTAAAGAAGAGAGTTATAACCACAACCAAGCAGAATTAAATACTTTTTCCAGGAGACAAAGAACAGAAGGCTTTAATATAGGACCTGGAAAAACTGCACAGTCACAGGAAGAATTAGCAAAGTTAAACTTCCAAAATAAAAATTTGAAAAGTTCAAAAGAGAAACAGATTTCAAAATTAAAAATCAAAACCTCTTGCAGTTGTATTTGAAAGGGTGGACAAAATGTTTTTGTTTGATGTTAGGGTATTTTAATATCAATAGCCAATATTTAGAAATACTGTAATAAATTATTTTCTTTTTATTAGGGTCAAGATAATCAAACACAAAATCTTTTTCCTCAACTTTCTTTTTGTGTACTTTATCCTAAGTTTATTTAGGATATTGACTACATGTCTGGACTTTGTCTTGGTTCTGTACTTCCTCTTTCTTAAATAACTGGCTATTTCGCTTTAGGGGGAAATAATGGTGATTTTGGTGGTAAACATGAGATTCTTAATCATATGAAGGAATCTCTTTCTTTTTAACTTTTATTACCCAAAGCACATCTTCTATGTATAGCTTTCTTCATATTTTTTCCACTACTTAAAGATCCATTTCTATCTTGTTTCTATTTTCTTCTTAAATCCATATTTAGAAAGAATTTCAAATAACCACCATATTAGACAAATATTTTTGCCTGTAAGGAACATATTTTTATGCCTTTGTTATGTGTTATTTTAAATAAACATACATATTATTTATTTGGGCATTTTTAAATATAGAATAACATATATTAATCAGAAGTTTTAATTCTCAGTAACTTGAAATGTTATGAAGATCTAGAAATCAAGAAATATTGAATTATCTGTCATATTTTAATATTTTACAGATGTGAATGATTTTATAACTTTTAGACACATATTTTCCTATAACATAATTTTTTATCTTAATTGGATATGATCCAGTCATTTAATGTATATCTGTTATTTAATTTTTTTTTTTTTTTGAGGTAGACTCTCCCTATGTTGCCCTCAGTAGAGTGCTGTGGCACCACAGGTGACAGTAACCTCAAACTCTTGGACTTAAGTGATTCTCTTTCCTCAGCAGCTCTAGTATCTGGGACTACAGGTGCCCGCCACAATGCCAGGCTAGATTTAAAATTATTTTAAAAGTTTATATATGAGAATTTATCCACTTATGTTTGTCTAATTTATTCATTCTTAGCAATTTACCTAAATTGCATCTGAGAGCTGAGGTATTGAACAAAGATAGTCATTATTTTTCAAGTTATTTCTCTGACTTATTATCAGCTATTTACCTAAGAACCATAAAGCTAAACATATAGATATTTTTCCAATAACTAAAAAGTTGCAACTATTTTCATTGAACTAACTACATTAAATTAATCTTAGTTTTCAAAAAAGTGTACGAAGATTATTCTAGTTTTGGCTAGGTTTATAGTTTTATAACCTCCGTGTCAAACTGTAATGTTTTATAATATCTATCAGATGTAAATATAAAAATGCCTGACCAGTAAATCAGGGCAAAAATGTAAGTAGATAATTCTGAAGACATTTAATATTGACTTTGCTAATAATTTTTAAACTAGAAAATTCATTAAAGATTTACTAAAGTCATGTGAACTAAAAGGCATTTAGATAATCACTCTATATTTTTGTGATGCTAATCTATTTTTAAGGGATTTCTGCCTTACTATGCCACATTATGCTATGGAGACATAACACATAACACACTGTATGTGCGTATGTATAAACATATCTAAACACATCTATATTCACAAATGAAAATCTTAAAGCTTTCATTTTATAGTCTTAGTCATAAGATAGTAACAAAAGACCATAAGTTTATAAAAGACAGTTAGTACAAATGATATTCTGACACAACTGGAACCGGTTCATACTGTCAAACTTTTTGCATTGCAATAGGTAATAGAATAAGTCTATGAACAAAAATTTGTAGTAAAGCAATTTCTATGGTGGTTTGATTTTAAAACACCTCTTTTACTTTTCTTTTCCTTTTTTATTTTTTTAGTTTAAAAAGAGTTTAGTATTAACATTTCAAAGTTTACCTTTTAGCTGGGACTGGCTAAATTGTATGTGAAAAATATACTTCAAATAGCCTTGAATTAATAATAAACCCTTCTATTGTTTATCTCTGTGGTTTGCTTAATTACCAGATGTATGCAGGAAAGAATATTTCCACACACTCTCCCTCTCCTTTATAGATTTTTCTTTGAGGTCTCTGAATGGCAGAAAAGGCAAAAAGTTTGTACTGGACAAAGATATATTACTGAAATAAGCAAGGGAGAAGAATCAAGCCAAGAATTGGGCTTAAGAATTTACCTATTGGATCTGATTTATCGAGTTCTTTTGCTTTCAAATTGCTAATTTTTCAAAGAAGTGTTCCTTCAGCAAGTGCAATTGCTCGTCAGACAAGCCTAAATTTATCTTTCTAAAAGGTGTCTAGGTTGTCGGTTACCATGGAACCATGGTAATTTGGAAAAGCAATAATTCGAAAGCCTTTTAGAACTTCCTTATTTGATCTTAGCTGAAATACCAAAAGCAATGAGTTTTATCTCCCATACCAGTAGAAAAGTCAGAAGTTCCAAATTAGGCCAAAAGAAAAACCCAATAGAGAAATAGACTCTAAATGTATACCCCTCTACATGTTAACTGCATAGTTGTAGATTTTTCAAATAATGACAATTTGAGTTCTAAATTTTCCTTAATGGAATTTGATCATTAGTTTAAAATATGCATATAATGGGCCATAGTCTATTTTTTTTTTCCTGGTGCTGGGTTTGAACCCACCACCTCCAGTATATGGGGCTGGTGCCCTACTCCTTGGAGCCATAGGCGCCGCCAAAGGGCCATAATCTATAGCCACTGGAGTCCCTAAAAATCTGGCCTACCTCATGTTTGAAAGAATGTCATTCTATTTCTTATTAATATCTCCAAAGTAAAGAAAATCTTGTAAATCCTGTCAAGATATGACTAACTTGTAGGCTTGTGTTTTAACAAGAGGCTAACTGCCCTAAAGGTTTTTATTTTGTCACCCTGCACCTACTATCCAGAATATTTATTTTTAACCTTTGGAAGATTTTTAGAAACAAGCAAGGTAAGAATCAAGCCGAATTAAAAGAAATTAAAAGAGTGTTCACAAAAATTTTAACCTAGAAATAGCAAATTTAATATTTAACTAGATCTGCAGAGTAAAGAATGCACACCATGGAGAGAGAATGCAAATTCTGTAGAAAGTTAGAGAACTCGATTCAGAAAGATGCTCGCCTTCATATTTGAAAGGACTAGGCAGAACAGACAAAAACATACTTTATGGTACCCAAAGTAATGCAAGATTCTTTATTAAGGTAGTCTTATTCAAACCAGTTCTCAAATAAAGTCAAAAAGCCTCTATGAAAAAAAGGGAAGCTCCACCAGAAAGAAGACTCACGGGGCCAGAAAAGGCAAGATGTGGAAGAGGAGCACCGGACGGGCTCCAGTGAGGAAGTACAGGGTTCCCGAATCACCGATTCATTCCACTGGTTATCTTCTTCAGCTCCCATTTCTGACACCATATATCAATTTAAATAACAAACAGAGAGAAACTCCCTAAAAGAAAATATTCTTCTTTGGGAATAGAGTATTGCTGTGGGATTTACATACCATATTGGAAACTAAGGGTGGATTCAGACAAGTAAAGAAAGATGCTGATTTTTAAAGAAAAAAATTGTTTTGAAATAATTGTCCTTGGCAATAAAGATTAATAACAAGGGTAACATCAATTCAAAATTGGACAGGAAGTTGCTGGGCAGATGAAATTGCAGAAGTATTTTTTTGTGTAGAAATTTGTGATGACTTTTGTCCAAAGCTATGGGCTTTATACAGCTTTGATTTTAATTATTATTATTATTTTTTATTTTCAACCTTGCAAGCAGGAAAACTCTTTTTTTCATGGCCTTCCCTAGGTTTATTGTCAAGCAACTGCATTTTTATTGTGACATCTCTGTCTTTTTCTGAGACAGAAAGAGAGAAGGAGAGCAAGAGAGAGGAAAGAGAAAAAAGATTATAAGGAATCGGCTCACGTATGGTTACAAATTCCAAAATTTGCAGTTGTCAAGCTAAAAACCTATGAGAACAATGGTATAGTAGTTGATGGAAAAGTCAGAAGGTTCAGGATTCATGAAGAGCCAATGTTATAATTTGATCTAAGGCAGGAAGAACCCTGTGTTCAGCTGTTCCCAGGTAGGAGAAATTTTCTCTTGTGGAAGGGTCAGTCTTTTGTTTTATTTGGTCCTTCAAATGACTGGATGAGGACCACACATGTTAGAGTGAGAATAATCTGTAAATAAGTATTAATCTCATGCAAAGACAATCTTAAAAATACATCCAGAAAAATGTTTAACACAATATGTGAGCCCCTGTGGGCTAGTAACATTGACACATATAATATGTTATTATTAATCTCCAGCCAATTCTTTTGATGGATTCCTTTTTCTGTAACTGTCCTTTAAGAATTTTCTTCCTCAGAGTTTATACTAAACCTTTTCTGGGTTATCTCATTCACACAAATAGAAACAACAAAAAAATCCAAATAGTTAAATTACAATAAAAGTGATTATACTTCTTACGCAGCACCAATTTTTATGAATTATTGAAAGAATAAAAGCACCAGGCACAAAAGAACCAATCTTTTATTGAAGAGATCTAAGAATTTAGGTACAGCTTCTGCCCCTCCCCCCATTGCTCCCTATCTTTCCTACTTGTTAATGCTTATTTTTAGATTTAAAAGATGAAGGACTTTCTCAGCAATATGTAAAAAGGCAGTGATTATTCAGTGAAGCCATGTCAGGAACCCTATTTCCCTAAATTCACAAGTTGCAAGAAGACAAGGACTATGCTGCTGAAAACATTTTGTAACTAAGGACTCTTCACTGTCTCTCTGGTTAAATAAAGTAAGACTGACCTTTAGCATGCTCAGAAGAAGAATGTATTGATATTATTCCTACTTCTAAAAAGACCTATAAATAAGAAATGAGTTAAAGCCCCCTTCTGATCTTAAAAATGGGAGAATTATCCTGGATTATGGATGTGGGCCCCAGGAAATTAAATATACTTTCAAAGTAGAAGAGGAAGACAGTCAGAGAGATATGGAAGAATGGATAGCCAAGGATCTCAGAACAAGAGGGACTCAACAATCTGTTATTGCAGTAAGGCTGCCATGTGGAAAAGCATGAGAGAGAATGCAGGAAGCCTCAAGCAAAGATGAACTCCCAGGCAAACAGATGTACCAGTTATACAATCCCAAGACCTGAATTGACTTCAACAGCCTGAAAGACTATAGAAGTATATACTTCCTAGCACCTCTCGGTAATGGCCCAGCTGGCTGACATCTTGATTATGGCTTTGGGAAGCAGGGAGAAGAGAAACTACTCAAGACCCAGGACTTCTGACTTACATAACAGAGAGATAATAAAATTGTGTTGTTTTATGTCATGATAATTTGGTAAGGCAACAGCAGAAAACTAACATAATGTTCAAAACAGAAGTTATCTTCTTATATTGTTTATCACTCTTTTCCCAGCTGCCTCTTCTTTCTGCTTTTCCAAGCTCACTCTTCCAGTTTCTGGAGACAGAAATGCACTCATTTTCATTTGGTCCATTAGACATTTTAATCAACCATGAAATCTCATCTTTATTAAACCTGGAACATTTCCTGAATTCACTCACTTGTCTGTTTTCTTACATCCACTGTGTTACTCTACCCACCATTCTCCCCTTTGCTATTATCTAAACCGTGTTCTGTCTGGCTTCACTGTTTCTGGGTTTGCTATCTGACAGATTATTCTCTACTCTGTAGTCAGAGGAAAAATTCTGAGATACAATTATTCATTTTATTCATATGAAAACCTATAACATTTTCATATTGATTGAAGAACAAAAATAATTCCTTAATGTAGCTTATAAGGCCTTTCATGAACAGTTTTATGAGAAGCATTAAATGGAAACCTATCTACTACGTTCTAAGTTTAAAACTGATCTAACCTCTCCCATTCAAAAGAGAAAAACCTGAATCAAAACCACATCCTCGCCTCGGCGCCTGTAGCTAAGTGGTTAGGCCCTGGACACAGGTACCAGATCTGATGGATTCAAACCCAGCCCAGTTCTGCTAAACAGCAATAACAACAACTACAAGAGAAAAAATAGCCGGGCATTGTGGTGGGCAACTGCCGTCCCAGCTACTTGAGAGGCTGAGGCAAGAGAATAGCTTAAGCCCAAGATTTTGAGATTGCTGTGATGCCACGGCACTCTACCAAGGGTAACATACTTAGACTCTGTCTCAAAAAAAAAAAAAAAAAAAAAAACACATTCCAAAGCTGAGGATGGAGTAAGCATTTAGAAACATGAACAAACATTGTAAAAAGTACCATGTTTATGTACATGATATCCAAATTCAATTTATCTGTCTTCTCCCTACCAAAATGAAAACCAAAAACAAAACAAAACAAAATTATTGTTTACTGTAGTCAACATGGTTCTGAAAGATGACCAAGCCCTTTGTTCATGAAAGTCACCTGGTTGAGAATGGAGTAATAGCATTGAACATGCTTTTAAATGTTGACCAAATATTTATATTCTCACCAGAGTAACCAGACATTTACAATTATCATCAACCTGCTTCTATCTCTGAAAGGTCACTGGTCCCTAATGTCGATACTTTCCAAGAAAACCTACTTAAGTTAGCAGTTTGTTCTCAGAAAGACTGTGCCTTTACAGTATAGTTTCCCAAAATATCAGTAAGCAACGAATTCAGGTGTGTGTGTGTCTGTGTGTGTATGCATATATGTATGTGTGACTAATTTTACATACCAAATGATAGTCTCATATTGTGCCAAGAACGATGATCAACATCAATGAATAACTTAGCTGATAGGGGAGAGGAGAAACTTTGAAAAAAATCATGATAAGCAAGTTTGGGAAAGAGGGATATGGATGGATGTGAGGATAAATCAAAATGCTATAATTTTTATATCTGCTATTAATGCTCATCAGAAATTATCCATCCCAGAAGAGGTTCTCAACAATCCAAAAGAAAAACTCATAGTCCCATGGCAACGAACATTTTGCTATGATAACTGAGATAAAAGAAATGTATGTGCCCACAATATGAATTCTCATAAAGACTAATCCAGCCACTGCCACTGTGGATATTCCAACCAACTATCAGTAGAAACCAAGACTGTGCCTTCGATACAACACCATTCCTGAAGGTGAAAGGTAGATTTAAGCCAACCTCTTCCCTCCTGAAAGGAAGAGCACTTTAACACCAAAGAATGTAAGTCTACTTCCTATGCCTGTATTGCTCCTCAAAATACTACCACTGAAGACATAAAGAATGTCTTATCTATTTCTGTAATATGTGCACAAGATTGCCTCTGAACTGTTAGCTATTTCAATATCAAAGGAAAAGGTTCAATGGGTACCTGACCTAATAATTCATTGTCTTACTACACAGAGTATCGCCAGAAGCCTGAAGCCTAATAGCATTTAAACAACTTATCTAGGGCACAGCTCACAGCAGATCTCCTCAATGGCTCTCTCTCCCTTCCAGGATACTGAGCCAAAGGCAGGATGCTGAGCCAAAGGCAGTATGCAGTTCTGTCATTCTAGCAACTACTCAAAACAGTCCCAGAAGCCAAGAATGTTTAACACTCCTCATGATCTAATTGAAATATTTGGACTTAGTGCCACAGCAGATGTGGAGTCTGGAAGAGTTGAGGTCTTGCTAGATTGGGTGTCTTCGGCTAAGGACCACTATTGGGATTTTTGCTGAACTTAAGTCTATAGTTACTACCTGATTATGTTTGGGTTTCTTCCTTCCTTCCTTCCTTCCTTCCTTCCTTCCTTTCTTTCTTTCTTTTTTTTTTTTTTTGAGACAGAGTCTCACTTTATCTCCTTTGGCAGAGTGCTGTGGCATCACAGCTCACAGCAACCTCCAAATCCTGGGCTTAGGCGATTCTCTTGCCTCAGCCTACCGAGTAGCTGGGACTACAGGCACCTGCCACAATGCCCAGCTATTTTTTGTTGCAGTTTGGCCAAGGCCGGGTTTGAACCCACCACCTTTGGTACATGGGGCCAGTGCCCTACTCACTGAGAAACAGGCACCACCCTCTTTTGGGTTTCTTATGCTATAGTTAACTATTGTGGGTGGAGGACAAGGATTAATGGGAAGGGAAATACTCTACTGGCTGACTCCTGTTATCATAAGAATCTACAACTACTTTTGCAGAATAGGGGAATCTGAAAACAATGACTTTAATGTGGTAATTTTATATTCATATGCTCATAAGACACAGAGAATGTGAAATTACAGAAATTTACCCTTAAAAGAAAAAGTAACTATGGTCTGAGATCTTCCTGGAATTAAGTTCTAGGTTACACCAAAACCATGATATCCAACCATCCACTGTGTTGTCTGAATGTGAAGAAAATTTAGAATTAGTGGTAAAGGGGGCAGATAGATATTAATTACAGAGTCAACACAAGCTGCTGAAGTAAAGAAATATTCCACTAACTTACTTGCATTAAATATGGGGGGAGATGAGAGCTACCACTCATAAAGTGCCTTGGATATAGAAAAGATAATATGGCCGGTCTGAATGGTGCAAATATGGATTGTATCCGACATCTCGAAGGCTTTGCTATGATTCTCCATCTCACATCTGTCTATTTTTCATCCATGCTGCAACATCCAATTTTGCATGACTCCCTACCAGCTTCATGCTAGTACAAGACAATACCCTTTATTGGGCCCAGGCAACCCAAAGCGCAGGGCAGTTAATGGAGCATGACGAGAACCTTTAACCAACTAGGAGTGAAAGCCTATGCCTCAGTGTTTGCATCTTTCTTCCCCAGACGGATGGTCCTGGGGAACATTCAATATGTCATGTGATAAGAGGCGGCCATCCATGACGTTGGCTGACTGAAAACTAAATCTTTGCACTGCTTCTCTTTCTTTGATATGCTATTTCTCACTCCTAAAATTAGTGTATTACATTTTCCAGTAGTGTGGACTTGGAACATTATTGAAGATATGATATCTGAAGAATTCAGTGCGTGCTGTGTGTGTATATACACATGCAATTTGAATATTGTTTAGAAATTTCAGATTCTCCCCATGCTATGAAAGTAATTCTATACACATATGGTAACTGGAGTCTGCTGGCAGAGGGCAGAGTATTTCTGTCTTAAAATCCCAACTACCTCCTGGTTATTTGGAAAACAAAGACTTAAATAAAGTAAAATGTCTAGAGTCATTCAGAACGGATGGTATTGAGTGGGTCAAGAGTGAAAGATAAATATATAGGTAGAAACTGATTCCTTAGTGCTTTGAAAGCAAAACTGAAGATATCTCAAGTCTCTAAAGACTCATTGATAATTTCTGAGTTTTGAAGTCACATTTTGAAAGCCGTGATTTGGAGGAATTAAACACTCATTTATGAAGGAATGATGCAGAAAATGATTTGTGCACGGCTGCCAGAAGAGAGGCTATTTCAGTAATCCAGGTGTTACTTGATGAGCTACAGAACCAAGGAGGTGGGAGTTAGCAAGTAAATAAAATGACACATTTAATGACATTTTGAGGGAGCTATTGACAAGAAGACGTGATTGCCTATTAGATAAATAAATGATGTAAGAAGGAAATATATTAAAAATAACTCTAGCTGTGCACAAATCTTTTGCTTCCTGAAACTCATTTTTCCTTTTTTCGTAAAGCAAATGACCATGCATAAAAAAGTGACTATGATGTAGTAGACATAATGCAAACTTAAGATTCAGTAAGCTTATTTAAGAAAGGATTTTAAATAAGAGTGTATTTTAGGCTAGGTACGGGGCACTAGGTGAAACCTAGCAAATGGTGAGTAGCAGCTAGTGGGGAGGAAAACATGGCCGCTGAACCAGGAACTCTGAAGGTCCATAAGATCGTGGTCTGAAGTAACCTAGGTAACGAATGACTGCTGAAATAGACCATCAAAGACCCAGAGAAAAAGGCAAGGGTGCTTGGAAGTGCGGACAGGCCAATGAACGTCTTGGAGCCAATTTCAAATGGAGAGAATATTTCTACCTCTGCAGGCCCTTGCTTTTGCTTCTTGTCTCTCTCACCTCTGCTCTTTCATGAAGAGGGACCCACTTCCAACTCTCTTTGGAAGTGCTCTAAACTTCCCTTTGTTCTTCCTAAATAAAATCTCTCTGTTACCCTGAAACTCGTGTGGGTTACTTCTTCTCTCCACACTGCCGGTGCCACTCCAGTTTTATTTTGTTTTTCCATTCACAGTAGCTTTCAGTCATTCCCTAATCTCTGTTGAACTTTCTAGTTCAGTTGAGTAGTTGATCCAGGTCAACTGGGTTCTGAGAACAGGACCTTGATCCCCAAGAGTAGTGAACAAACCAAGCAAAATAGACCTGTCCTAATTGACATTTATTCTAGTGAAAGAAAGAAAGACCAATGAAGATAAGTAATTAATGTTCAAAGATATTACAAGTGCTATGGAAAAAATAGGGGCTGCTGAGAAGGCTCACAAGTACTGGAAGGTGGTAAACTGTTTAATAGTGTGGGTAGGATTAATCTTACTGGCAGGATGACAAACTCAGAAGTGAGGCAGTCTGTTATGTGGGGAAGGGTACTCAAAGCAGTACTCAAAGAGGGTAAGATTCCAAGGTAAAGGCTTTAGAAAGGAAACCGAAGACTCCTTGAAGAGGCTGCCACTGGCAAAATTTGACAATTTAGACATCTAATGATGCTTTTCATATGTCCCTATTATTTTTTGAGCACATTCTTTCTTTCTGACCCACAAAAAAATGATTGTTGGAGACTTAGTTTGTATTTTTCATTCTCCAGACCTGAAATCATGAACTTACCAAAGAAGTCTAGCAAACGGTTTACAAAAGCACGACTGTGCTTGTGTTCGAAGTTACTTGACATAACTATGCGTAGGTATGTGGGCGTGTGCTGCACACTTGTTTTTAGTTTATTTCAATTTTTCCCTCCTTCTAATATAACCTAGGTTTAATTATGTCGTTTACATTTGGGGATAATTAGCACAATGCAAAAACCAACATCTCTTTTATGCTATTGCTGCTCTTATTTTTAAGTGATTTCAATTTTATAGGGTCTTTATTTCTTTTCTTCGTTATAGCTCCCCCCCAAAGATCACACACACATATTCATCCAAGTCATTTTATTTTCTTACAACAGGTAGCACCTTATATATATATTGAAGTGTGTATATATATGCATATACACATATGTGCATGTGTGTTTACATGTATACATATGATGCTACTTGCAGCTGCTGACAAAAAATGGAAAAAAATAGTATTTAATATCTCAAATGGCACATATGCATTTATGCATATGTATTTTCTTTTGCACATTGTTTTTCTCTACAGAGAATTAATCCTGAAAAATCCCTCCATATTTGTTTGTAAGAGTCTTCACATTCTGTTCTACAGTTTCATGGTATTCCATTGATATGTTTAGTTTTCAAACTGTCTCATAGGGTAAGTTTGTAGAGTAAGTTTGTTTCTGATATATTACTGTTTAAAATTATGCTGCATCAAATGTCTTGCATGTGCTTACGTTGTTGGAAGTGTAACTTAAAGTAAATTTATTCAAATAAAATATCTAGGTTTTAAGTATAAATCCAAATTTAGCTTTTTTGAGATGTTGTCGTAGTCTATACACAGGAGCAATGCAAATTTGTATAACTTAAGTTATGTATGAGAGTACCTGTTTCCCTATAGTTTGTCAATAAAGTGTAGCTATTCTGAGAGATGAGAAATAGCAGCAGGGCATAGCTTGGATTTTCATTCCTCTTATTATGAGTGTTGTCCACTCATTGTCAACAATAACTTTGAAATCCTGTGTGTCTGTGCGTATGTGGAACTATATACTTGAATACAGTTAGAAAGTAAATGTGCTTTGTAACATTATTCAAAAATAATATTTAATATCTCAAGTGGCTAGAGTTTTAAACGTTGACTTCATGAGTGTGGAGAATTTTCCATTTCATAGATTGTGAAAAGAAGAGAATTTATAATTTTCTAAATGGCAGAAGTAAAGGAGGGGAGATAGAAATGTTTAGCAAATAATAAATATTGTTATAAGTACGCTAATGGAAAATATCTGATGTAAAAATGTGGGAACACATGGAAATAAAAATAGAAGCATTTACACATACTAAATATATGGATGAGGAAAAACATGTTTTCTCCAAAGTAGTTTAAAAATTCAGAGTTGCTTTTTTTCATGTGTAATGTTAAAATTAATTCCTACAATAATATGCTGTCAGTATAATGCATGAAAGAATGAGGAAGTCATAGAATGTGAATTGAGGAACAACTTTGGAAACACTTAGGGAAATGCACTCATGACTTGAAATAATAGCCTGTAGTTTCATTTTATAAGCACTTGCAACTGCTGAGAACAAATGAAAATCAATAAATAAATGGGATCTGAAGTACAGGAGAATGTGATACATATTTTACAATTTAATTCAGAATTATCAAAATAATGTTAATTATTAAGTGGCTTTAAATGAGTATGTAGGTCTAAGCTTCGGAAAGGTTATACTAATAAAAATAGAACAGAACTGAATTGAACTCACCAAAGTATTATAGGTAAAACATACATCTGATTAAAACCATTCACATGTATTATTAACATTTCATATTTTTTCGCTTGAATAAGATAGTGCCAATATTTTACTTATAGGAGAATACTGAGTTGTTTAATAAATAATTTAGAACAAAGGTCATATCTTAGAAATCTAAATGCATGTAACTCTAGACTTCCTCTAAATTTTTCATTCAAAGTATATTCAATCTATTAGTAAAGGAGATCGTAGGCAAATGTATTGTATTGGTGCGCTCAATGTGCCGTAACAAAGTATCATAAACTTGGTGGCTTAAACAACAGACATTTCTATTCTCACACTTCTGTGGGTTAAAGTCCAAGATAAAGGTATTAGAATTGGCTTCTGGTGAAGTTTCTCTTCTTGGCTTGCAGATGGCTACTGTCTCACCATGTCCTCCCATGGACAGGGCCTTTTCTTTATGTGCTCATGAAAAGAGAGAAATCTCTGGTGTCTCTTTTCCTATAAGAACATGAGTTATATTGGATTAGGGCCCCACCTTAATCACCTCCTTAAACGTCCTGTCTTCCAATATAGACACATTGTGAGTTAGGGCTCTAACAAGAATTTTGGGGGTGGGGAGCACAATTCAGTTCATAACACGTCTACAGTTAAAGAACAGGATCTTGATGAAGACAGTATTAAAAACATGCAAGTCCCATGGTAGTTTTGTTTACTTTCTTTCCTTGGGGTGAAGATAAAAAACAAATGGTGGTATAAAAAATAATTACCAGCTATGCCAAGGGACAAAAATGATCCAGAAAGTTTTTTTAAACATCTGTTTATTGCTGGCATAACATAGATGAACCTGGAGGAAATTGTATTAAGTCAAATAATTTAGACACAGAAAAATAAATACCACATTGTCTCACTCATGTGTAGAGTCTAAAAATGTTTATCGCATAGAAATAATGAACAGGACAATAGTTAGACTAGTGACGGTTGGGGAAGGAGCGAATGAGGAGAGAATAGTGAATGGGTACAATGTTACAATTAGAAAATGGAAATAAGTTCTGACATCCTATTTTACCATAAAATTGGCTCTAGTCAGCAATAAGGTATTGCAAATTTCAAAGTAAGTACAAAAGAATACTTTGTATATTCCTAGTTAAAATTAAAGATAAAAATTTGGGGTGATGGATATGCTAATTGTCTGATTTGATTATTACACAGCATCATACCCCTACAACTGTAACTCTTGAACCATAGACTTTTAATAGAGCATGGAATGTGTATATTTCTTTCTTTCTTTTTTTTTTCTTTAGAGACAGAGTCTCACTTTGTCACCCTCGGTAGAGTGCTGTGGCATCACCACTGACAGCAACCTCCAGCTCTTGGGCTTAGGAGATTCAGCCTCCTGAGTAGCTGGGACTACAGGCACCCACCAAAATGCCCGGCTATTTTTTGTTGCAGTTTGTTTGGGGCCAGCCTCACAGCCACCACCCTTGGTATGTGGTGCCGGCACCCTACTCACTGAGCCACAGGCACTGCCAAGATGTGCACATTTCAAACGCATTTCCTCCTGTGCTGAGCTGACAGAATAGGCCTGGAGAAAATATCTGCAAATCGTGTCACTGTTACATTCTAGTTTCTGATCCCAGGAGCTTTGTGACCAGTGCTTTCCTAATAATGAAGCTCCAAAACTCCCACGTTGGATTATGTCCGCTCAACTCTGATGTCTAGTCCTGGTCTCTGCACGGCCCTGTATCCAAACAATTCTGAGGAACAGGGGCCTCTCCTGTAGCACCTGTGCTCTTAGCAAGATAAAAGCCTTCCCTGATAGACACAATTCCAGTAAGCTTTTGTAAGAATCCTGCTTCTTTATTTGTACTTATTTCAGGAAAAAAAAAATAGAGAAAGGAAGGAAAAAAAATTAGCACCAGGGAGCTTCAATAAAACATATATTGGTAAACACTTTGTAAGGATTTAGCTTAAGATAAGAGAATCTTGTTTCACAATAGTGAAACTGATGAGGGGATAGAAAGGAGCAACAGGGGATTATGAAGGTAGAAAAGAAAAAGGGAGAGACAAGAAAGTTATGGCAAGATGTCAAAAAAAAAGAAACACATTAAAAAAATAACATTAACGTGGATTTTTCACAAACCTTCTGAGATCCAAATCTAGACTAAGTCAGACTCATTTAAGAATTACTGAATGATAGTGACTGAAATTATATACTTATTTCTATAAAGTGAAGGGAACTATTTAATGAATAGTAAAAAAGAGTTTTGAAAAATTTCTGAACTTAGCACCAACGTTCAATGATTGATGTTTTTGTTTGGCGAACTAACTACAATCAATTATGAGCAAACTTTATTAAATACTTGTATGTATACGGTACTGGAGATAAAACTATAATACATTTTAGGATATAAAAGAAGATTTGAATAATTAACTTAATGTAAATATATAATTTCAAACAAAATTCTTATGCAGTAGAACCTCTATAAAGTGACCACCCAAGGGACTTTAACAAATTGGTCAACATAGAGAGGTGGTCAACATAAGGAACTAGCCCCACCGTATTGATTTGTACATGTGGTGCATGTCTGATCTATGCAAATTATTAGGTCAATTTAAGAAAGCGGTCAATGTAGGGAGGTAGTCGACTATGGAGTTTCTACTACATTTATTTCATGGATGTTGTAAGGTTTATTCAAACATTTATAAAGAAGAAGAAAGGGTAAAGAATTTTTAGACATTTGAGAGAAGAGTAAGTTTGAAATATTTGCTCTGAAGAACATCAAAAAATAATCCAAACATACCTAAAATAGACCACAGATTTAAATAATGTGTTTGTAAAAAGGTCTAAAAAGTACCGGTAAGCACAGGAAAGATGTTCAATATCATTTATTTTCTGGGAAATGCAATTAAAATAAAAATATGATGCTATTATAAAACTATCAAGTTGGTTAAAATAAAAGTTTTTTAAAAAATATGAGAATTTCAATTGTTGATGGAAACATGGGACAAGTACATCACTTACACCTTACGTGCAAAATATTACAGTTACAATGGAAAACAACTTGGCATTTTCTTGTAAAGTGAAACAAACTCTTACCGTATGGCCTAGTAGTTCTACTTCTAGGTATTTATTCTCTCAAGAGAAATGAAACCATATATTTGAAACCATATGTTTTTGGCAGTTTTATATATAATAGCTCAAAATTACAAAACAATCCCTGTTACCAACTTAAAGAAACTTCTAAGCATTATACTAAGTTTAAAACATTAAACATATAATAATATATCCTTATTGATTCCATTTATATGGCATTCTAAAAAGGTAAAACAATAAAGGCAGAAAATTACATTTACCTGGGGTTAGCTACTAGGAGAGGAAAATGGCTGCAAAGGGGTAAAAGGAGTGTTCAGGGGTTATGGAAATGCCTTACATATGGATTTTGGTGACAATGATATTGCAAGTATGTGTTAAAGTTCATTAAACAGCTTTTCATTACAAACAGTAATAATAATTGCTAAAATAATTCTAATTCCAAAGATGAAAAAGGCATTTTTTTCTAAAATTTTACTTTATTGTTACAAGAACACATAATGTAAGATCTACCACCTTAAAAAAATTTTAAGTATGCAATACAATAGTGTTAACTGTGGTACAGTGTTGTACAGAAGATCTCTAGAACCTATTCGTTTTGCTCAACTGAAGTTTTATGTCCCTTGATTAGTAACTCCATTTTCCTTGAATGAATATTTATGTGGTTTTCACTTATTGGTTATTATGAATTGCATCACAAAAAATACTGTAATGGTAATATTTGAGATTCTGATTTCAATTATTTTGATAAATATGCAGAAGTGGGATTTCTACATCATAGAGTAGTTCCATTCTTAAATTTTGATGAACCACCACACTGTTTTCCATAGTGACTGTACCCCTTTGCATTCCCACTGAGAGTTTATAGCAGGTCTTCAAACAATGTTATTTCCTTCAACATGATTTCATTATAATGTTGATGAGGAAAAAAAAAGAAGTCCATCTTGCCATGGGACAGCTCCCTAACCAGTTCTGGTTCTTATCTTAGATACTGAGCTTCCAGGATAGGTTCCATCCACCCACCACCGTGACTAGAGTAATTGCGTAAATAATTATTTCACTTGTTTTTACTAATCCTTCTTAAATAAATATATAGCTTACATTTATTTCAATGTTTAATATTAGAATGATTTTGGTCTTGGTTTAGAAGTTTGGAGATGTATTGTGACTAGAAATATGCCATAGGCCCTTAATTCTTCTTTATATCAAGTAGCCTATAGTAAAATTTGTTTTGTTTACATGTTTTGCTTTTAAAGTCTCAAAATTAAAACTATTCATGATGGTAAGTGAGGATTTCTAGATCAAGTTTTCCAATTTCTCCACATCACCGCTAATACTTGTCTGGATGCTCTTTTGGGGGGCTCTTAGGTTTGTTTACTAGGATTTTAAAATAATTTTATATTTATGTTTGTCAGGGATACTAGTCTATATTTTTCTCTTTTTTGTAGTGTCTTAATCTGACTTTGGTATCAGGGTAATCCTGGACTCATATAATGAGTTAAGAGTGTTTCTACTCTTCAATTGTGTAAAGCATTTGAGAAGGATTGGTGTTAATTTTTCTTAAAAGTCCTGACATTTGTTTTCCTTCATTTGGGTGTTTGAATTTCTATTTTACTTATTTATGTATTTATTTATTTATTTATTTTTGATTTCAGAGTAATGTAAGTGTACAAACAACTAAGTTACAATGTTGGTATTTATTAGGTAGAGTCCCTCTTATAGTTATGTCCCGCATCCAAGAGCTGTGACATATACCCTTATACTGTGCCCATTAACTGGGAGCACACCAAATCCCCCGACCATCTCCTCCCTTGCTTGTTCCTCCTACTCCAAACTAGAATTGAATCGAGTGTTTCTCTTGTGTGGGCATTTATTAGATGGTCTACTGTCGTCACATTAGTACTGAGTAGATTGAATACTTTCTTTTCCATTCTTATGATACTTTACTAAGAAGAATGTGTTTGAACTCTGTCCAGATTAATACAAAAGTTGTAAAGTCTCCATCTTTTTATGGCTGCATAGTATTCCATGGTACACACATACTACAGTTTGTTAATCCGTTCCTAGGTTGGCAGGTATTTAAGTTGTTTCCACATCTTGGTGATTGTAAACTGAGCTGTGACTAGCAGTCTAGTGCAAATATCCTGATGGTAAAATGATTTTTTTCTTCCAGGTAAATGCTTATTAGGGGGATTGTGGGATCAAATAAGACATCTAATTTGAATTCTTTGAGGACTCTCTGTACTTCTTTCCAAAGAGGCTGTATCAGTTTGCAGCCCTACCAATATTGTAAAAGTGTTCCCCTCTCTCCACATCCACACCAGCATCTGCAACTTTGGGACTTAGTGATGTGGACTATTTACAATGGGGTAAGGTGATATTTAGGTGATATTTCAGAGTAGTTTTGATTTGCAATTCTCTGATGATTAGGGACAATGAACATTTCTTCATATGTTTATAGCCATTTGTCTGTCTTCCTCAGAGAACGTTGTGTTCATGTCTCTTGACCAGATAAGGATTGTCAGTTCTTTTTTTGTTGAATAATTTGATTTCTTTATAGATCCTAGACTTTAAACCTTTGTCAGATTTGTAACATGCAAATATCTTTTCCCATTCTGAAGTTTGTCTATTTGCTTTAATTGTTGTGTCCTTAGCTGTGGCAAGTTTTTCAACTTAATTAGGTCTCATTTGATCATTTTTGTTGTTGCGATTGCCACTGAAGTCTTCTTCATAAAATCTTTATCCAGACTCAAAGTCCTGGTCATTTGTTGTTGCTGGTGTTGCTACAATTTGATATGTACACAATCCCCACACTACTTACAGGTCTGTTCATACTTTCTGTTTTTCAAACATTCAGTCCTGGTAGGTTTCATAGTTCCAAAAGTTCATCTATTTCTTAAACAGTATCTCATTTGTTGGCATGTAATTATTCATTGTAGTATTTTATGATTCTCGTATTTCTGTGACATCAGTTGCAATGTCTCCTCTTTCATTTCTCATTTTATTTATTTGTTTTTTCTTTTTTATTTGTTAGTCTAACCAATGGTTTACCAATTTAGATTACCTTTTTAAAAATAATTTTCATTTCTTACATTACATTTTAATATCAGTGTAGCAGAGAGAAACAACTTTTCCTAGAAATATTCAAAAACCCACATTTCTTTCATTTGCTGTTTACTATATTTCCAGCTTCTTAATATTCTCTTGTATCACCTATAGCTCATTGACCAATAGAGAAAAATAGTATTGAGAGGTTTTATCAATTTTAACAATTTCAACATTGTGGAGACAAATGTCACTTCTTCAAGATCTGACTACGAGAAGTCCAGTGAACATATGCTATTGTCACCAGAATTTTCTACAACAAAGGACCTTATGGTTATGGAGATTTGAGAATAAAATCCCAGACCATGGGAGTAAGCAACAGGATAAAGTTTATTTTAAAGAGACGTACATAGAGAGAAGGGCAACAAAGCCTTTGGCAGTGAAGCAGGGAGAAATTCCCAAATGGGAAGACCAGAATGGGTCTTTTGTTGGGGTTTATATATTAGGTGCAGGGGGGGAGATTTTTAGGGTAAGAATTTACTTAGTGTGGGGTTGACAAACAAAAATATTCGTGTTAGGGTTGTTCAGAGAATAAATGTTTTGCTGTTGTTGTTGTTGTTGTTGTTGTTGAGACATCAGTAGGGATGATGAACATTTTTTTCTTGCCCCCAGTAGAGTGCAGTGACATCATAGCTCACAGCAACCTCTCTTAGGTGCAAGGATCGTCTTGCTTCAGCCTCCCAAGTAGCTACAGTTGTCCACCACAATGCCCAGCTATTTTTTAGAGATCAGGTCTCATTCTTGCTTAGGCTGGTCTGGAACTAGTGAACTCAAGCAATCCATCCTACCCACCTCAGTCTCCCAGAGTGCCGGGATTGCAGGTGTGGTGGGAATGAAAGTTTTATCAAATGAATGAGTGTATTAACAAATGAATGTAGTCCTTCCAGCTCTGGGCAAAAAGGGCAGAAAGCCCACTCCAGAAGAGGCCTAGCTTACATGAAATACAGGAAAACTGTTTTTCTCCTGTCTGGCATGAATTCGGAAAGTGCAGTTTGGAGGAAAGAGGTCTGTTTGCTTAGGCCTGGATAGTAGGGGCCCTTATCCAGCCCTGAATGGAGGGAACCCTATAACACTGTATGACTTCCACAAAGGAAAGACATACTTATTGGTGAACACCAGAGTTTAAGTTATAATTCACTTTTGTTTTGAGCATATGTCAGTATGCGTCTTGCTCCACTTCCCTGAAATAGCCACATTGTACTCCAGAGAAGAAAACTCTAAAACTACTTCAATAATTGCATCCTTCTCAAGGCCAGCATCTCCAAGTAATCTCTTTATCAGGTCAGATGTAACTCCTTTTGATACAGGGTTTTCCCATTCAGGGATGGCCAGGGATTCCCATTTTCTAGGCCTGGGCAAATTGGTTTTTTCCCAATTGTACTCACTAGATGCAAGCAGAATCAGAGAAAAGCAGGCTGACCACTGTTTCGTTTGGACTGGCCTTTCCTGCAGTGAAAAACAAAACACCCTGCTACTTTGCCTGGGATAGAAACTGAGAGGACCACATCCTTTGGCTCATACATTCAGTCAGCTAATCAACATGGGAAGAATGTTTTTCGTCTGCCAGCTCCTGGGCAAGTGTGATCTACATTTATAAGACTCCTCCTGCTCTTGTTGCCTGGCAGTAAGTAAATGCTTTGATAAAAGATTCGGATGAGTTTTCTCAATTGGGAGACCCCGTCTTCCTCTGCTGCTGCTGCTGGAGGTTTTGTTATTCTTCTTTGTTACCCTTCTTTCTGTCTTTCTCTGTAAATAAACTTTGTCCTATGACTTATTCGTATGGTCCCAGATTTCATTCTTGAATTTTCAGACCCAGAACCCACTGTTCCATCACCACAAGTAACTAATTTCTACATGCATTCTTTAACATGTAATTTCTGCTTTTAAAGTATCCCATTCTTTCCTGAGTCATTATTACAGCACCTTTTCAAATGTAGCCATAGTAGCTGACGCTACTACTGAATATTACAATTAATTCTCCACATCCACCAAAAGCAAATAGACTGGCTTCCAAATTATTATAGGAAACTATTTAAGCAATATTTTTATAATGCATAAAATGGAACCGTGGTTACCCAACATGTGGCACAACTTCTATCACTACCCATTACACAATTACTATATCGAAGCAATTAAGATTTTCTTTTTCTAGAGTGTTGTTCCAACATATTAACTCCTACATTACCAAAGAAAATAAATGCTAAGAAATAATTCCCAAATCTCAAAGATTTAATTTAATAATCAGGATTATACAACCTGCAGCCCAGGGAGAAGGGAGAGTACTGATTTTGTGAAGATTTTTGTTGTTGTTGTTGTTCCCTGTCTGTGCTGTTGTATATTACAAACAGTATGCAAGGACCTTTTTTTTCCTCTTTTCTTTTGTTCTTTCTTTTTTTTTTTTTTTTTATTTACTAATTAACTTTCTTTAGTGTTTGTACATTTAATGGGTGGCCCAAGACAACTCTTATTATCCTAATATATGGCAGAGAAAAGGAAAGATTGAATATCCCTGTAGTACATGTTTATTTCTCATTCATGTCACAATCAGATTATGTGTTGACAGGGTTTGGGAGTACGCTCTGGTCCACATGGCTATTTACAGAGTAATCTTTCTTTCAGGCTGTGTCTCTCCTCTTTCTCTGGAGCTGTGTTCTGTTTGGCTATAAATAGGCAAGAAAAGAAAATGAAAAGAACATATATGCTCTTGGCTCTACAGTTGACACATATAACCTTTTCTAAAACTCCATTAGTATAAAGTAATGATATGATGATAGATGCAAGGGAGCTTAGAAATGTGCCTTACATAATGGTGAAATTTTAATTCTGAACAAAACAGTGGGAGTGAGCATAACAGGTACAGAGTTACTCATAAGAGAAAGTAAAAATTAAATTAGCTCTGTCCTCACACCAAAAATAAACTTTATGTGTGTTACAGACATGCACACAAAAAATAAACATTTTGCATTGTAGAAAGATTTATAGCAGAATGCCTAATGAGTCAAGATTGTGAAAGATTCTTTAAGCAAAAAAAGATTTTTAAAAAAAGTTAGGTAGGCAATACTATAACACTGATAAGCACATAGGATTTTAAAAAATATGTCTTCTATAAAAGACATAATAAATAAGGTTAAAAATCACACAAAGAGAATGTTTACAATGCATGTACATCATAAATAGTGCAATCTTTATTCTTTATCTCCTGTATTAGCACGGAGTGTAGGAAATTTTTACCATTCAATCAAAAAGGATAAAGTTGGTAGGAATAAGTCTAGATTCTCTCTATCACCTTTGTCATTCTTTAAGAAATGAGAAGTTGCTTTTCTAATTAGTGAGTGTAAGGGGAAAAAAGTAAAATTGCATACATAATTATGATCTCCTTATCTAATAAAACTGTCCATCACCAAATATTCACTCTTAGCAGGTCCCTATGGTGTTCTTCCTGGGGTAAGCTTTGCTGTTTTGTGGCAGTGCTGAATACCTGGGCTAGGATCTGGCAGAGAGGATATCAGAAGCCTCTTTGGCCACCATCCACCTACAGTTTCCAGTCCCAGTCTTTTGGTAATTAATTTTGTGTTTTATTCTCTACTCACATAATTTCTATATATTCTTCTTCTTCTTCTTCTTTTTTTTTTTGAGACAGAGCCTCAAGCTGTCACCCTGGATAGAGTGCTGTGGCGTCACAGCTCACAGCAACCTCCAATTCCTGGGCTCAAGCGAGTCTCCTGCCTCTACCTCCCAAGTAGCTGGGACTACAGGCACCCACCACAACACCCGGCCATTTGTTTTGGTTGCAACCGTCATTGTTGTTTGGTGGGCCCAGGCTGGATTCGAACCCGCCAGCTCAGGTGTACGTGGCTGGTGCCTTAGCCCGTTGAGCCACAGGCGCTGACCCTCTATATTTTCTTCTTAATTGATGCTGAACATAGACAAGATATACTGGGACAAAAAAATCACCATCCCTAAGTCTGGCATGATAATAAGTATGCAGGAAATTAAGAAAAATAATCTAAAGGATATGTTAGGAGGCTTAAAAACTAGATCAAAGTTTTACACTCTCTGGTGAAGACATTTACTGTAGTAAATGTGAGTTACACTGTCTTTGATCACAATGATACGGAGAAGTTATAATTTTGAGTATCACATCTATCTAGTATTACCAGAGCAACCCTTAATAGGTAAAGCTTTCGTCATCCAGTGTGGTTAAACACAACTATAACTAAATTGAAAGACCTTAACTTGGTAAAAATTAAGATATACATAGGTAAGATGGATAGGTAGGACCCTAGTTAAGGCAAAACCAAAAATCACATCACAACAAAGATATCTGTACCAGAATGTTTATTGCAGCCCAATTCATAATTGCTAAGTCATGGAAGAAGCCCAAGTGTCCATCAACCCACGAATGGATTAATAAGTTGTGGTACATGTATACCATGGAATACTATGCAGCCTTAAAGAAAGATGGAGACTTTACCTCTTTGTTTACATGGATGGAGCTGGAACATATTCTTCTCAGCAAAGTATCTCAAGAATGGAAGAAAAAGTATCCAATGTACTCAGCCCTACTATGAAGCTAATCTATAGCTTTCATATGAAGGCTAAAACCCAGTTATAGCACAAGAAATG
>CAUYRH010058286.1:0-36729 GCA_963574655.1 Perodicticus potto
ACAGAGATGTTCAAGAAAGAGACAGTAAACAACCGCTATTTTATCTTCCACAAGCCAATTAAAAACACTCAGTGGGGAAAAGACTCCCTATTTAACAAATGGTGGTGGGTGAACTGGCTGGTGACCTGTAGAAGACTGAAATTGAACCCACACCTTTCACCACTAACGAAGATAGACTCACATTGGATTAAAGATTTAAACTTAAGACATGAAACTATAAAAATACTAGAAGAAAGTGCAGGGAAAACTCTTGAAAGAATTGGCCTGGGTGAATACTTTATGAGGAGGACCCCCCCAGGCAATTGAAGCAGTATCAAAAATATACTACTGGGACCTGATGAAACTCAAAAGCTTCTGCACGGCCAAGAACACAATAAGTATAGCAAGCAGACAGCCCTCAGAAGGGGAGAAAATATTTGCAGGTTATGCCTCCGACAAAGGTTTAATAACCAGAATCCACAGAGAACTCAAACGTATTAGCAAGAAAAGAACAAGTGATCCCATCTTAGGATGGGCAAAAGATTTGAAGAGAAACTTCTCTAAAGAAGAAAGGTGCACGGTCTTCAGACACATGAAAAAATGCTCATCATCCTTAATCGTCAGAGAAATGCAAATCAAACTACCTTGAGATATCATCTAACTCCAGTAAGATTAGCCCACATAACAAAATCCCAAAACCAGAGCTGTAGGCGTGGATGTGGAGAAAAGGGAACACTTCTACTTCGCTGGTGGGAATGCAAACTAATACATTCCTTTTGGAAAGACGTTTGGAGAATACTCAGAGATCTAAAAATAGACCTGCCATTTGATCCTATAATTCCTTTACTAGGTATATACCCAGAAGACCAAAAATCACATTATAACAAAGATATATGTACCAGAATGTTTATTGCAGCCCAATTCATAATTGCTAAGTCATGGAAGAAGCCCAAGTGCCCACTGACCCACAAATGGATTAATAAATTGTGGTACATGTATACCATGGAATACTATGCAGCCTTAAAGAAAGATGGAGACTTTGCCTCTTTCATGTTTACATGGATGGAGCTAGAACACATTCTTCTTAGCAAAGTATCTCAAGAATGGAAGAAAAAGCATCCAATGTACTCAGCCCTACTACGAAGCTAATTTATAGCTTTCATATGAAGGCTATAAACCAGTTATAGCACAAGAATATGGGGAAAAGGGCAAGGGAGGGCAGGTGAGGGGGGAGGATGGGTGGAGAGAGACTAAATGGTGAGATCACACTTATGGTGCATCTTAGAAGGGTACAGGTGAAACTTACTAAATGCAGAATACATATGTTTTCACACAATAACCAAGAATCCCATGAAGGTTATGTTGAACAGTTAGATGAAAATATATCAGATTGTATATGAAGCCAGCACACTGTACTCCATGATTGCACTAATGTACACAGATATGATTTAATAAAAAAATAAAATAAAATAAAATAATGACACATTAAAATAAATAAATAAATAAAAAGGGAGAGATGGTCAGGGAGGCTGAACAAAGCCTTTCGGGTGGACAGCTCAGGAGGTTTGTTTCAGGAGACTAGAGCAGGTGACCAGGCAGTGATGAAACATGAGTGCTGCCATTTAATCCCCCAAAGAAATGCTCCTACAGGACAATTCACATTCAGTAGATATTATCAGGCAGCAACAAACGGGCTAAGCCCTTTCCTTATAGGCAAATCATGTTATCATCAATGTCTCTGTTCATTGATATGAAAACTGAAATTTAAGAGAAATTAAATAATTTAATCTCCTCAGCAAGGGAGTAGCAGATGTGACTTTAAACTTGCACTTTCACCACTTTGCTAGACTCCTCCAAGATTCCAAGGGAGGGACGAAAAATAGGGAAGAGGTAGAGGGAAGGAGGGGAAGACTTCGTTAGCTTAACTTGAGGCTCCAGAATTTATAATTATGGTAGCCACAAATTAGTGCCATTACAGAGTGTTTGTTGGTACATAATAGTCAGCACTTTACAAGTAGATCAAACTGGATTATCCAAAACCTGGATTAACCACATGAAGGAATTTGAACATAGATAACAAGACATAATGTGTTATCGTTCAGTGTTTCTTAAATCAAACCCGAACAAACCAAACAGAAACTATGGTTTATAGTTGTCCCCTTAGTAGCAAAGACACCAAAGTTTGTTTTCAAAAATGTTTTAAGTTGAGCTACAAAATCAGATCCTAGTCGTTTTCAACAGAATCTTAAAACAGGTGAAACTGCATCAGGTGAGAAGCCCAACATCTCAGTAAAGACTCCTTACCCCACACCAGGTATCCCATTGCTAGTCTCTCTATGCAGACACAAACTCACAGGAAGACCTGTACCCGGGAAGAGTTACGATACCAACGTCTGGGATGGGGTGAAGAAAGTGGGAAACAAGTTCACACTTTCACTCATAGTCAATCACGGGCAAAGGTAGAAAGTTAGAGCTCAAGTACGTTCCATGTCTATCTAATGCCACTCCAGATTATTGCAAATTAGTTTAGAAAAATTGCTTATAGACTAAACTAATTTCATAATAATTAAAATGAAGTGCCCTCACTTTCCACTTCTCCAGACTAAGCTTAAAAGAGGAGTAACACCAACCAGCCGGGTAAGCAAGGTGAATTCACAGATGGGACAAGACAAGGCCCACTGCTGTTTGGCAACTTACCAAAGGCCCTGCAGTGGGTGACAACAGCTCTACAGGATCAGAGGTTGGTCCTCTCAAAACTCCAGGCGGGAACCCCAGAGCAGGAAGAAAAGGAGAGGAGGGGAGGGGAGGATTGGAAAGCTGGGAAGGAGGAAGGGGAGGGGCTGTGGAATGAACTGCCCACCTGGCTGGGCCAGGCCTAGCTTTTCCTGCTTTCCCTGCCCCCACCAAAAGCCACAGGGACTTCTCCTTCTTGGAATTTCCTTTCCAGCCATTTAAACATTTCTGGATCACACCTGAAGCCAAATCAGGTTGTAACTATTTACCCAGTGAAAAGTGAGAACTGAAAGAATTTCAGGAGGAGCCTTTGTCCTGGCCTTTGGCTAAAGCTAAGGATGCCCCCAACTGCTTCTGTGAAAGGTGGGGAGCTGCTGGCCCACCCTACATCTTGGCTAAAGAAGCTCCTGGAGGGGGATGTTCAGGGGTGGTGGGGTTTCAAATGTAAGCATGCCCCTGGTTTACTAGCTCCCTCAGACTTCTCAGCTCCTCTTTCATAGGACAACAAATCCTTTTGGCTTTAAAGGAGACCATTGTTGTGTGTGACAAGGGCTTAGCATTTTACTTACAAGAACTCATTTATCCCTCACAGCAACCCAAGACCTAGGCACTCTAATTGTGAGTAAGGAAGTTGAAGTTTAGAAAGGTCACCTATTTGCCCACCTCCCACCAATGTAGACGGGCAGCCAGCACACACTTAGGAAAAATTCAAAAGACCAACCAACCAAAGAGCCATAGACATAAGATTTGGGATTTAGAACTGGATTCAGTCTAAAGACTCCCTATTCCTGGGAGTTTTGTGGTCCCAGATAAACTAAGCTTTCTAAACCTGGGTTTCCTCATTATAACAATAGGTTCTTGGGAATACCACACCAGACTGCTGGGAGGGAACCTGCCTGTGGTCAATAAATGTGTTCCTTCTTTCCCGAGGGTAGTGCACAAAACCAAAGGTTTTCCCAAACATTTTTTTTCCTACCACAGTCAGACCAGGCTGGTGGTGTGGATTATTACCACTGAGAAGAGTTCCCAGGGGGAGGTCCACATTAGAGTTGCCAGATTTGATATTTTGGATATACTTATACTCAAAATTATTCATTGTTCATCTGAAATTCAAATTTAATCCTTTGAATTAAAAAAATTAAAAAAAAATCCTTTTTTTCCCATCTAAATCTGGCAACCCTAAGGTTTGTAACAAACGACATGGGAAAAGAGTTTTGGAGGTAATTTGCCTAGTCCCAGGTTGTAAGCAGTTTCTGCATTGGTTTGACAGAATTTACAGTATAACTGGCAGAAGTTCAGCCTTAAAACCTGCTCTTCTCACATCATGACCAGTCCAGGGGAATTTGTGTCAGCCCCTTCTCTACTAAAGATGCCTGGGTTCTGGGGACCTCAGGGTTCTCTCTGCTAGAATTCTTTTGTCATTACATTTTCTGTCTGCAGCCAAACTTGGAACAGAGGACAAATTACTCTGCCCATCTGTATGCTTGATGGTGACCAACTGCCAAACTCTATTTTTTTTCAAGTCTAAAAAACTTTTAATGAGAATTAAAATGTGATGAGAGATTTTTCTAAATGTTAGCCAGCTCTCTGAAGACGGCAATCATGTCTATTTCGAACCTTCAGCTCTTTTAATACCTGGTAGAAGAAATACAGTCCCTAAGAATGACTCAGGTTGGTTAAGCAGGTTAACACGAAAATCCGTAAGAATTTAAAATAAAAATATTTTCACCTCTCATCAAATTCATAGGGACGGAAAACAGAATGGTGATTGCCAGGGACCAGGAGTTGGGGGATATAGGGTTGTCATATAACAGGACCAGAATTTGAGGTTTGAAAGATGAAAAGTTCTGGAGATTGGTTTCAGAATAATGTGAACACTACCAAACCATACATTTGAAAATGGATGTGATGGTAATTTGTATGTTATGTATATTTACTCACAATTTTAATAATTTACCTCTCAATACAAATCTAGAGTTTAAAAAAAGGCAGGCAGTATTTTCTTGCAAAATGATGGGAAGTCAAATAAATCTGTTTGTGTCCTGGGAAACTTACTAGACAAGTGAAAATTATTTATGGTCAACTTGAAGCCCCAAAGCTTTATCCCTTCTTCCTGTATGTGTGGTTCATTGTTTCCTTCCTGATCACACACAAAAAAATGGATTAACTGCATTAGCCATCTGAACACAGATAACAAGATTGTATTGTTACGTGTTGTGTTATCCCTCAGTGATTCCACAAGCAAACCAAAGGACCCTGCAATGCTTATCAGTGATAGAACATAGAATTCCTCCCCCACAATGTCATCCCTTAGTCTGGATGGTTTGCACTTCAAGGAGAGGAAGGAGTTCACGCCATGCTGTTTCCTATTCACACTGAATTCTATACAAGCCAAAGGCCAGGCCTATCTGGAAATGCCAAGTAGGCTGAGTTCCATTTCAGTACCAAGCAGCTTTGGGCGTGGCATGCCTGGTCCACTCCAGGGGAGAGGGAAACTGACAACACGAATGCATCAAGACGGTTACTTCCTGCATAGACCCATCCTCTGTGGTGTTAATAGTTTTTTAAAGATGTATCACAGTGGGACTTGGGGGTTCTGTTTTCGTTTGGTTGCATCAAGCATTTAAGCTGTGAAATGAGAAGGCCAACTCTATACTAATTCTGTGATTAACCAAGTCAAGTCCTTGGAACGTTGGCCCAACAAGGTGTGCAGACATCGGGGACAAACAAGCATGGAAACCCTGCCTACGTGCTCCCTTCTCGGAGATTCGCAGAGCACAGGAGCAGATTGAAAACCTTGTGAAGAAAACTTGGTGAACTCTGTTTAACTTTTAAACGAGTTTCACAGGCAGAAAAATCACTTCCCAACGGTTCTTTTTTTCCTCCACACAAAAGCATTTTATTGATTAATTAAAGAAGAGCCTGGTCTGAAATAAGACAGAAATGTCCAATTTCTGTCAAGTCAGCCAGCCTTCTTTCTTCTGCTGGCAAAGAAGGCAAAGAGTCTTACAAGTTTGTTGGGATGGACAAAAGGAAACTCCTGACAGTGGCATAAGAGCATGCAGTGCAGCGTCCCCATCTGTTCCTGTCTAGCTGTGTGACCCGAACAGTGAACTACATAATGTCTCCAGTGCTCAGTTTTCCTATCTGTAGAATGGGGGCAATAATAAGGCCGATCACAGAGCTGCTCTGAGGGTTGAACATACTCATAATTACAATAACAATGCCAAGTGGTGCTTATTAAGACAAATGGAGTTCCACAGAGGTTAGGTTAGTTACTCACAGTTATACAGCAAATGGTTGGGCCTGGATTTGAACCCAAGCAGTTCAAGTTCAAAGCTCGAAGCTCCTCTCTGTTGATATAAGTACTCAGCATAGCACATGGCCTATGGGAACTGATATTTTTATTACTGTAACTAATCTTAAAGGGTCCTGGAAATGGAATTATGTTTTAGAGCTTTAAGTGCTCCAGAGGTATAAGAACTAAGGTGCCAATTTCTTGAAAGCCTTTGATTTTCCTCCTCTCCCTTCATTAATTACTCCTGAAGCAATCAAAGAAGTTCCTTTCCCATGGGAAACAGCTGCATTTTTGCAGCACAGCTGTAAATGGAGAATATTTCCTTCCCATTTGAAGGTACATGTAAATATGCTCTCATTCTGGTCTGGCACTGAACTAACAATTGTAGCCATTCACAGAAGCACATTAAGGACATAGTTACTTGGTAACTTCCACCTTTCAGGATCTCAAGGAAAGACAAAACAAAACAAGACTTTGTTTCTTTTACAAACTCATCTGCGGCTGGCTGGCTGGCTGGCTGGCTGCTGCATGATAAAGCCTTGCCTTCTTGCCCTGTCAGCTTTTAGGAATTCTCTGTTTGTCTGTGTTGTGTTACCCGAGTAGCTTGTTATCTTTGCAGTTTAAGGGCTGACTTGGAAATTCAGACTGTCAGCTATTTAAAGAAAATGGAAGTCCCCACTTCACTATTTTAATTAACTTTCAGAGAACAGGGTTTCCTACTGGGTATGATAATGTTAACTTAAAATACTCTGAAGGAAACATGGCAGGAAGCAAAATAAAATGGGAGGACTGTTGTTTTTAAAGGTACTCTAGAAAGGAGAATTCGAGCAAAGTGGTGAAGGTAAAATACCACAAGATATGTGGGGGAAAACGAGAAGAGACGCATGAGCGGATGGAAATAGATCAGGGGAGATGAAAAGTGTAATGCAGATGGAGCAGGGCTTTGAATGCCAGGTTGGGTGTTGGCAGGGAGGTATCTCTGTGCAATGGGAAACTGCGAGGGATATATATTTTTCCTTTTAATGAGACAGTCTCATTCTTTTGCCAGGCTAGAGTGCTATGACATCTGTCCAGCTCACAGCAACCTCCAACTCCTGGGTTCAAGCGATCCTCCTGCCTCAGCCTCCCAAGTAGGTGGAGCTATAGGTACCGGCCACAAGGCCAGGCTAGTTTTTTTTAATTTTTAGTTTTTAGTAGAGATGGGGTCTCCCTCTCACTCAGGCTCCTGAACTCAAGGGATTTACCAACCTCAGCCACCCAGAGTGCTAGGATTACAGGTGTGAGCCACTGTGCCTGGCCTTGCAAAGGACTTCTAAAAGTAAAGATCAATGATTGAATCTGTCTTAGGAAGATAACTGGAGGTTGTGCACAGATGGTAGTGTGTGGTGGAATCAGAACAGATCTGGGAACTCACTGGCAGTGTGACAATTTCATTGGGTCTAAATTTTACATATATTGCTGTGTTTAGTACAGATGAAAACTACTGCGGTGGGATTGAATGGTGGACATTTTAAAGAATGTCACATTAAGCACACAATTGTTACCTACAATACACAACATATACACACACAGGTATTTTTACAATCAAGTTGAGTGAAGGAGCATGGGGGCTTCTTCAGTCAACTTGATGAGGGAAGTTTTGGTGCTGGTCAACGGAAGGAATGGAGGGAGCTGTTTGGAAGACGGGAGAAAGGTGGGAAGAGAAAGGGGAAATCCTTAGAGATAACTCAAGAGAGAATGGAGATGTAATTTAATGGGAGACCACAGAAGGGGAGTTGGTTTGGAGGCTGAGATGTGGGTGAGGTCAGCTTTGGAAATGCTAAGTTCCAGAAAGAAAGGAGTGGGCCACAGCAGCCTTCAGAATTAGGTGTTCAATCACTGCTTTAACTTAAAAAGCCCCTCTCACCCTATCTAGAAGGCGTTTGGGGACATTCCTTGGCCCATTTTTAAATCTCAGTGAAAAAATTTGGTGAAGTTCTGCAAGCCAAGAGCTGTAGCCAGCAACATGCCGCCCAACAGAGACGAATAATCTGGGATCACCACTAAGACAGCCCTTGACAGAAGGTCCAGCTCCCTTGGAGAAAGGCCCCTGCCGTATATATCTTCACATCCTCAATGCCGAGACCAGTGCTGACATATTTTAGGTATTTAGTGATGCTTATTGGATGAAGCTATGAATTTCCTATAATTGAAACTGAGTGGTATCAAGAACACATACACTTTTTCAGTACTTTGCCTCCTTTAAGGAATTTCCTTTTGCTTTTTCCTACCTGAAAATTTTCAGAAAACAATCAAAAATAACAACAGTTCAAAATACACAAAGGCATTCATCACAGCAGTATTTATATTAGCAAGCAATGGGAAACAACTCATACTTTGTAACAACAGGGAAGTGGTGAGTCATGTCCCCAATTTGGTGGGTTGTGTAAGTGGCAACTGTAGGAAGTTCTAAGCACTTTATAAATACAGTATCAATTCATTTCATCATCACAGCAATCCTATGGAGTGTCTGCTATTGTTATAAATCCCATTTTACACATGAGGAAACTGAGGCATAAGGCATTTAGTAATTTAGTATTTAGATTACACAGAGATGTTAACACAAGGCAGACTTGGCATTTGAAACAGGCTGTCAGATTCTAAGGTCTGCTTTAACTGCCGTCACATCGCCTCATGGTATCTGATACTTATTTATTTGTTTATTTTTGGTATTTTATTTTTAAAAACAAAACTTCAGAGGAAAAATATGTTTTTGTCAATTAAGGAGAGACGGAGATCAGCTTGGGAGAGAACGGTAGCAATGGACCAAAATTTCTGCACCATCACAAGCCGTTATGACCAAAGGTCACATTTGTTGTTAGCACAACATTGTTAGCAACAACCAACACTCCTGAAACAATTTATAATTTACATGGTCCTCCCACGTCACTGGCCTCCTTGAAACCGCCATGCGAAGTCGTTACTTTAACCCTATTATAGAGGAGGTTAAAGAAAAGAAAAGATAGGCGGCCCCTGCCATGGCTAAGAAAAGATAGGCGGCCCCTGCTAGTCTGCATGACTCCGGTTCCATGCTCTCTCTACTGCTCAGCATAGTTTGGACACTTCCAAAACAGCGTATGCCCCTTCTTCAGCCCAGTGATCACTAAGGAAACTGCCAAGAACAAGATGAAGGCAGACAAAGGGTTGGACTGAGCCAGAATTAACTCACCAACCTTAAAGTCCTAGGGCTAAAGAGTCTGGCCTGCAGAAGGTCTGTCCTTTTTTTTTTTTTGAGACAGAGTCTCACTCTGTCACCCTGTGCCATACAGTCATAGCTCACAGCAACCTCAAATTCTTGGGCTCAAGTAATCCTCTTGCCTCAGCTTCCCAAGTAGCTGGGACTACAGGTGCCCACCACAATGCCTGGCTAATTTTCCAATTTTTATTTATTTATTTTTAAGTTTTTTAATTTTTTTTTTTTTTTGAGTCACCCTTGTTGGAGTGCTGTGGCATCACAGTTCATAGCAACCTCAAGCTCCTGGGTTCAACCAATCCTCTTGCCTCAGCCTCCCAAGTAGCTGAGACTACAGGTGCCTGCCATAAAACCTGGCTAGTTTTTAGAGACTCGGTCTCGCTTTGGCTCAGGATGTTCTCGAACCTATAAACTCAAGCAATCCACCGCCTGGCCACCCAAGTGCTGGGATTCCAGGCCGTGAGCCACCGTGCCTGGCCTAATTTTCCCATTTTTAGTAGAGACGGGGTCTCACTCTTGCTCAAGCTGGTCTTGAACTCCTAAGCTCAAGGGATCCTCCCTCCTCCGCCTCCCCAGTGCTAAGATTACAGGCGTGGTCACCACTCCCGGCCAGGACTGTCCCTTTTAATTAAGCCTTCTACCACAGGCAAGACAGCTTCCCTAAGGAAAGTTTGTGAGATTAATCTTTCTCTTTCTGTTCTTTCCCCCAGTGGGTTATTACAACTTCTTCAGACCCACCTTAGTATTAAAAGTCACCTCAGAGGTAGACAAGAGACTACGTTAGGGATGATGATAGTAATGAGACTAAATTAACACTAATAGCCACAATGTGTGGTGAGCTTGCTCTCTGCCAGACACTGTCCTGAACAACGTTTACATACGTTTAATTCTCACAGTAGTCCTCATGCCACAAGTACCCTTTCCCTGACTCAGCAAACAGAGTGTCAGTCACACCCGTGACCTAGAGAGAGTGGGGGAGAGGGGGAAGAAGTCCACAGACTGTGGAGAGTGACTCTGGGCCCTGAGACCCCCACTTACAGACTGACTCCAGAATCACACCCATGAATGATGGCATTCCTCGCCTGTCTGATAGTCCCAGGAAATGAGACAACAGTAGAGATACAGCAGCATTTGGTGTTAATAACCTAGAAACGATTTCATCCTTGTTTTATTCCTTGCCATTTTCTTTCAATTAAAAAAATTGGTGTTTGCTGATTATAATGATTTCTTCAGAGCGTATTTCTTAACCTAAAAAAAATTAAAAAAAAAAAAAACATAGCATAGGGTGGCGCCCGTGGCTCAGCGAGTAGGGCACCGGCCCCATATACCGAAGGTGGCGGGTTCAAACTCGGCCTCGGCCAAACTGCAAAACAAAAAAATAGCCAGGAGTTGTGGCAGGCGCCTGTAGTCCCAGCTAGTCGGGAGGCTGAGGCAACAGAATCGCCTAAGCCCAGCAGCTGGAGGTTGCTGTGAGCTGTGATGCCACAGCACTCTACTGAGGGCGATAAAGTGAGACTCTGTCTCTACGAAAAAACAAAAAACAAAAACCATAGCATAAAATAGAAGTGACGGGAGAGTGTGCTGAGCAAATTGCAGGGTGTTCTGTGGCCTTCCTGACCATGCCATCAACCCAAACGGCAGCCAGGGAGAGTGCTGGGAGTGTCTGAAGTGAAGTTTTACTCGGAGACTGGACGTTTTCCTGCTTGAGAGGCATTATTTTGTTATCAGGCTGTTACAGAGCACATTATTCAGAGACATGGCTGGGAATGAGTACTAGGTGATCTGTAAATAATCCACAAGTAGAGTTTACCAGGAGTGGATCATTAACATGGAAAAGACCAGGCTTTCAAAGGAGCCCTTGGCTGAGGAGAGCGGCTTTGCTTCCATCTTTAACCGTTTCTACTTCTCCAGCTCCAATCGTTGCGTTAAAAGGACAGAACGGAGCAGGTAAGGGGTGAATTCAAATATAAACTCTGTCTGAGGACGTGGCCAGCGAGGCAGTTAGAACCAGTAAGTGTCTTGGCAGCAACAATACAACTGTTAGGTCAAGTGTATGAAGGGTGAGGCCCCTTTAGGGCAGCTGCAAAAGAAAGCCCCTATTAATCCCTTAACTAAGCAGCTGATGGATTTAATCTTTTTGTGCATACATTATAACTCTTCAAACACAGGATTATTGTAAGTTTTTTTTTTTTAAATCAGCACAAGCTACCAAAGCTTTTTATAGATTTCTTCATCTCACTAATTAGCAGATGATAGAAAACAGAACTTTGGAAGGCTTCTGATTATAATTCACTGTCATTCTGGCTTGAAAAACTATAAGAAAGCATCATGCCCAGATTCATTCACAAAAAGAATAGGTCTCTATTTGAAGAGGGAAGAGATCTCGGGTCTCCAGCCTAGAGATCTACTTTCCTTTGATTCTGCATCCATTGTCATTTAAAATAACAGCATAAAATGATTCAGCTAGGAATTATTTTGCATAGTAATATCAGAAAAGAAATCATTACCTGGTATAATCTCCCTTGGCTTCCTGGAAAAAAAAAAAGAAAGAAAGAAGATAGATGATCAGTATGTATTTATGTTAAGCTAAATGAATTTTATCTAGATCGCTGCCCCCTGTTCAATCCCTGAGTTCTGTTTTGAAGAGTGTTTATCACCAACACCTTCCCTATGGCCATGGAGAAGAATTTGGCATTGATAAGAAAATGCTAGAATCCTGGAAGGAATATTTCTCATTCTTAACAGAAGAGACAAATAAATATATTTATATATGAAAAAGCACAGATAATTTTTTCTTCCTTTACGTTTCTAAGATCACATGATAAATGCTTTTCTGTTCAAGTAGCACACTCTTTAGACTGAACAAAGATCTTTTAGACCACAATACAGGTAAATCAACACGCACTATTTGTTTTCTCTTTACTTTTTAAACCAGCGTGGAAGTATTACTCCCAGTGTTTTTCAGCTACTAACGCCTTTGAGAACTAAAGAGCTCTTTTACTCAACTTCATGAAAATGTATACAAAAGTTACTAAATTTAAATGAAAATTACAGCTGCTGTAACAACTGTTGCCTCCCCAATTTAAGCAACCCAGAGCTCTGTTCTAGGAACACGGTTTTAACTCTTCTCTCCTCAGAACAGTGTAAACTGCATTTTCTCTGAAACATACAATATCACACCATAGTTCCTGCAAACTATTTTACAACAGAAGACAGGGGCTTACATTTTTCACTGGCAAACAACCATCTAGTTTAAAAATCCAGCAGACACTGGCCCATGCAAAAGTTTTTCGGAGTTTCAGGCAGTTAATAAAAACTAATAAACAAAAGGGAGCTGGTAAGAGGTAGCTTGTCAATTCTTACCTGTAAAATCAGCGCTGCTAACTTGAAGATGGTTTCACTGTCTACTTCGATCTGTCCCTGTTGGAGGAAAAGGAAAGCATCATTGAACACAGGGCTGCCCTAGGTTGTAGCAAATGGCTGTGGAGTTAGGGAAGCTGTCACAGCTTGGCACCTCCAGTTTACGATCAAATGCAGATCATACCATTGCAGGGGAAAGGGGGAGACTTGGAGAGATGCACTGAGGGTTAAGCGGAAACCACATTGTGTGTGTGTGTGTGTGTTTTAATCAGCTGTGGGGGGTTTTGTTTAAACAGTGGTCAGTATTCAGGAAGAAACAGGAATGACTTTGAGGCGAAAACGTCTGACAACTTTTTTATCTCTACAAGTTCATTTTTAAGCCAGGCAGGTTTTCCTGAGATAATTATTTTTTCTGTGTCGCAGCATGGTTATTTCAGTATACCCACAACATTATATTATTAAAAATATAAATTCACTTCTGTGTCAATGACATACTATTGAGATAATATTGGTACTATTACAGATAAAATGTGAAGCCTTAAAAATCAGGTATTGCAAATGCTTTGAAGACTAAAATATTTTTGTTTTAATATTGAAGTTTGATGAACTCTAACCTATCATTTTTCCATCATTATTTTTTTCTTTTATCCTTAAGATTCAAAAGAAAAACTGGACTCCTGAGCCTTAGTTAACAAGAATGCTTTCTGAATAGACTGGGAAGGATGTGTAAATATATGTGGCAGGGTATTGCATCTATTAATAATATTCACATGTGCCTTCATTTATTTCTTTAGTGTGATGATTTATGTAAATTCCATTATAGCATCATGTAATATCAGAACAATGAGTGGGATAGAGAGAAACAGTTTTGGGGGGTATGTTAGCTAGAACGTATTATTAACACATGCAAAAAACGATATCGCATTACCACTTCCTTGCCTAAGTCCCTCATAATTAGGATTGAAAGGGAATAGTGTTTAAGAACATGGAACTCACAGGCTTGAAATTTGTCCTGTACTCTTTCTTCCGCCCTTGTACCTCTTGAATCTGAGCTGGAGTGTTCCCTAGTATACAGAGTGAAGAGTATGAAGTAGTTTTCTTTCTTTCTTTCTTTTTTTTCTGAGACAGAGCCTCACTATGTCACCCTCAGCAGAATGGCATGGGGTTTCAGCTCACAGCAACATCAAACTCTTGGACTCAAGCGAGTCTCTTGCCTCAGCCTCCCGAGTAGGTGCCCACCACAATGCCCAGTTATTTTTCTTGTTGTTGCAATTGCCATTATTGTTTAGCTGGCCCAGGCTGGGTTTGAACCCGCCAGCTCTGGTGTATGTGGCCGGCGTCGTAACCACTGTGCTACGGGCGCCGAGCAGAGTATGAAGGAGTTTTAAAGTAAATGTACAGTAGGTAGGTTTATAGAGACAGTGTTGCTCAGTGAGCATTTCTGAAAGGATTACACTTTTCTTTTGGTTTCCAAGTGATTTGATTAGGGTTCTCTAACCCCTTCCCCCAAAACCCAAACTAGTAATAATTCTTCTCAAAGCCATAAAATAAAATAAATGAATTACAAAATCCAAGATGTTACAATGCTAGCAGTGATGGTTATTCACGTTGCCCTTAATTTCATCTTGCAGTATACAGGCCTCCCTTCTGAAACCTGAGGCAGAGGATATGCTTCAAAGTTTTTGGCTTCAAAAGCTGACAGGCCCAGAGCCTTGGAATTCAAAGCTTGCCTATAATCTCTAGAAACAGATTATGAAATCAAAGAGCAGCCAGGTTGACTGCAGGAATCAATTGCCCTCTGTCTTTTCGGCAAGAGACAGTGGTTTTCTAATCTGGTGAAAGATGATGAAGTGGTTAATCCAACAGGTGAGGTGGGTGTTGATCAAGATTAAATTTTGGAAAGGTTGAATTCCTTAAATTCAAAGAAAAAGAAACCCCTGGAGAGGGAGGAGGGCTGAGAGGAGAACTCAAAAACATCTTTGAGTCTGAAATCAAGCCAAAAATCAGTTTTGTCAACTCACATTTGCCTTAAAATCTTAGACAAGAGAAAAAAAAGTATTATTTAGGATCTCAAAAACACTAAAGATGAATAAAATAAATGGAAAATTACCGCCAACTCCTCTGACACCCCATGACTCCCCCCTTGCCTCATCAGAACCTTAGATGAGTCACCCGAAAAACAGTTCAGACACCACTTCTCAATTTAGTAAATGGACAATCAGCAGACAGATGAAAAGACCTAAAGCAGACACTCTTAAGAAAGCTGCCAAATAATTCTCTATCCTAGAAGGGTTATTAAATATTAAAAATGCTGAAATAAGAAATTGAAGCATGAGAAGTACCAGGCTCTGGCGGCTCCAGAAGAGTGGGGTGCAAATACCCAATTCACCTGTGGACTTTTTCAACTACTCAAGGGGCCTGACCTAGTTCTGGTGGGAGGAGGGTGAGGGGAAGCAGTGGGACTATCAAAATCTTGTTCCAGGGAGAGAAGAGAATGAGTAGTTTGGCACAAACCCACGTTCTTTTATAATCCTCAGTCCCCTCCTCACCTGCCATTTAACAACCACTGTTCTAGATATTTAAAGCAACAAAATTTGAGTTCTAATGCTGATTGCCAGTGTCACTTGACTTGTTCATGGAGTTTGCCAAACAATGCATTAATCAAGAATAGCACTATTTGCGTGGTTCTCAGCAATTTCTTTAGGTGGAATTTAATCAAGATTCATAAAGAACTCCAGAATTTCGTACCTAAATTTTAAAAGATCTATTGAAATTGCAGCCTTTCCAGGGCAGAGCATTTCTTTTACTTCCAACCATGGCAACAGAGGTAACCTTATAGGTGCTGGGCAAGCTAACACTGGAGAGAGGAGTCTCTTCAAAGAGAAAGGTAACAGGATCCTTGAGTGGGTTTCCATGACTGTCATGGGTAAACAGAGAGAACCAGAGAAGTGAGTCAGATGATGCAGCTGAATGAACAAAGGTAACATGAAACAGGATCAAGTCCTAGAGCCACACGCTCATGGCTAATTTAGCTAGATTATGAATTCAATCAGCAGGTCACTGGGTTCAAGTTTTACACTGGACATCTCATTTTTGTCCTTTGCTTGTTGGCTCAGTTGACCAAGACGCCATGCTAACAAGATGAATTCCAGGTTTTGGTTTCCAAGTAGAGCAGAATAAAAGACAATTTGGGACTTAAAAGGGAACTTAATGAGCCTACAATTCCTATTGTTTTACAAAGGATAGATGGCAATGAAGATCAGGGAGATGAAGCATAATGTCCGATCCCCCAGTACCTATGATTCTTTTTTTTTTGAGACAGAGTCTTACTTTGTTGCCCTCGGTAGAGTGCTGTGGCATCATAGCTCACAGCAACCTCAAACTCTTGGGCTCAAGAGATCCTCTTGCATCAGCCTTCCAAGTAGCTGGGACTATAGGCCCCTGCCACAATGCCCGGCTATTTTTTAAGAGACGGGGGTCTCTCACTTGCTCAGGCAATCCACCCGCCTTGGTCTCCCAGAGTGCCGGGATTACAGGTGTGAGCCACCGCACCTGGCACCTGGTGACTCTTTCCCCTCTGCCATGCAGTAGTTAACTTTCTATGACTCTCATGCAAATCCCTCACCCGGAATCTTCCAAAGGTGTGCATTTGGTAAAAATCACAATCAGACAAAACTGTGGAAAAATGATGCTAACTGCCACCTCCACTGTTGATGGGATTATATGTTATCAACAAACATATATTCAGAGTAGAATGGGAAAGCTATTTCTGAAGACTCCTTCTGCTCTTCCTACATCAATGCAGTACTCCCATGGACCCTTATTCTGAACAACAGCAATGGATATTAAGGAGGCGGTCACAAATGCTCAGTGTTTAGAACTACTGGACAAGCCAGTGGGATACCTCAGTTTGTTTCCAAGTCTGTTACTATTTTAAGGTTGAGTCTTAAAGAATGTCTAGTGATTAAAAGAAAAGATTAGGTCTATACGCCTGTAGTCCCAGCTGCTCAGGAGGCTGAGGCAAGAGAATCGCCTAAGCCCAAAAGCTGGAAGTTGCTGTGAGCTGTGACGCCACAGGACTCTATAGAGGGCGACAAAGTGAGACTCTGTCTCTAAAAAAAAAAAAAAAGATTAGGTTTATAAAAATTAACTTACGGAACACCAACAAATAAATGTAGAAGAAATGAAAGAGAAATGGCTAATTTCCTAATGTCTAGTACTAGCGTAGTGCTTAATTGATTCAGACAATAATTTTTTTTTTTTTTGAGACAGAGTCTCACAGCAATCTCAAACTCTTGGGCTTAAGTGATTTTCTTGCCTCAGACTCCCAAGTAGCTGGGACTATAGGCGCCTGCCACAATGCCCAGCTATTTTTTGATGCAGTTGTCATTGTTATTTAGCTGGCCCGGGCCAGTTTCGAACCCGCCAGCCTCGGTGTATGTGGCTGTCGCCGTAACCACTTTGCTATAGGCGCAGAGCCCAGACAGTAATTTTTAATAAGTAAAAAACTATTGGGTAAAAGTCTGATGAGAAACAGGACAGGTTTTTTTTTGTTAAAGACCCAGTCTCACTTGGCCATCCTCAGTAGAGTGCCATGGCATCATAGCTCACACAACCTCAAACCCTTGGGCTCAAGTGATCCTCTTGCCTCAGCCTCCTAAGTAGCTGTAACTGCCCTCCACAATGCTATTTTTAGAGATGGGGTCTCGCTTTTGCTTAGGCTGGTCTCGAACTCCTGAGCTCAGGCAATCCACCCGCTTTGGCCTCCCAGAGTGCTGGGATTATAGCCGTGAGCCACCGAGCTGGCATAGATAGGACAGGATACTTATAAAATCACAAAGTATCTCTCCATACATTACCTTTTAATTACAAAAGGGCAAATGATAACTCTTCAAAGGAGAACCTGACAGACACCATCCTAAGCAAGTGCTGAGATATTGCCAATGATTGGACAGAACAGCATCACGTACTTCCTGACGGCCGGCGCTGAGAGGGACACAACCTCACCTGCGCTGGTAAATAGAAATGCTTCAAAACTGGAAATCGGGGCCTGCAGAAGGTCTGATTTACAGCATCTGTTGATTCTGCAGTGTAAATATTCCCACCACGGCCGATTTTCTAGCTTGCAATATAACATCAGAACATGGAGGTAGTCAGAGAGGTGCGAATGGGCACCCGTGAGCTGGTACCAGCCGGCTCCAGTACACCATGGTATAGTATTGTCAGAAATGGACCACTAGACTGACTTATGAGGAACCACGTGACAAACCCAAACTGAGGGATAGCCTGTAAAACACCTGGCTCAAACTCTTTCAAAATGCGAATGTGATGAATGCCAAAAAAGAGGCTGAAGAACTGTTCCAAAGCAAAGGAGACTAAAGAATCACACTGAACGCAGTGTGTTAACCTGGATCAGGAGGAAATGTTAAGGAGGCATCATCAGGACAGCTGGACTGTGTATTAGGCAGTATCACAGGTTCGATGAATGTTAAGTTGTCTAGATGTGATCACTGTGATATGGTCATATAAGGAATGTCCTTGATCTTGTGAAATACTCGTATATTGTAAAATATGCATAGGTAAACTGGTATGAAGTCTTTACTCTTAAACTGGCTCTTTCTTTACTCTTAAAGAAAGGAAAAAAAGAAAATATACTTTGCAAAAGAAGAAATAAACAAAAATTGTATCAAAATAAAGTTTTTTAAAAAAATTTCTTTTATTTTTTAAAAGGACATACATGTATTCTCCTAGAGTAGTGGGTATCTGTATTGACTGCCAAGTACCTGTCCCTTTTTCTGGGCAGAATATCCCATCCATTTGGAGAATTACTTCTTTCCCTACTAGCTCTAGTGGAAACCATCAGTATTTTTTAGGCAAGTGATGAAGGTCCAGGAATTTTCTGAATTAGAATGAAGAGAACAAAGTTCCCTCTTCCCTCTCTCTCCTTTCCTCTCTCTCTGTCTCCCCTTCCCTCTCTTTTCCTCTCCCTCCCTCTCTCTCCACCTCTCTCTCCCCTCCCTTCTCTGGGGACGATGTTGGAAAGATGTGACCCAGGGGGAATCAGTGACTACAGATGGAGAGACAGGGTCTTGGGCGGACTTCAAAGCCTGGTCAAAATTAAAACAAAGCTGTCAAGAATGGCTGCTTGGATGCTACTTAGGATGCTCTGGCTTTGGCTTATCAGTAATCCAGCCAGCAGTGTCAAGAAAAGATGTAACAAGGACACAGATGAGCGAGTGGGTGCCAGGCCCTAGAACTTCCCTAATTCCTCCTGACCGCTCTCCACAGAGGGTGGGCTCTGCCGGGCCACAGGCCCCTTACTGGCTGTTATACAAGTCAGCTGGTGCAGGGGTCACGCCAGCACTTAAGACCTACCCGCCACCTGACGAGCAATTCTTCCTTAGGCCACAGAAATTTATTTCTCTGTGCTTGGTCCAATGTTCTAGGGGTTAGTAACCCCCCTAGAAGGCCAGGTCACAGCTACTACATCTGCACCCCACATCCTTTGGGCACATTAGGCAATCTTTTCTTCCTTTTATAGTCCAAGCTAGTGGTTAGAGGTAATATTTACAGGGGATGGTCTCAGTGATACATTCTGCCCATTCATCTTCTAAATCAGGGTTTTGCAACCTCAGCATGACTGACATTTTGAGTTAGATAATTCCTTATAGTGGGGGGCTGTCCTGTGCATTGCAGAGCACTAAGCAGCACCCCTGTCTCTCAACTCACTAGATGCCAACAGCAGCTTACCCTTGGTTGTGACAATAAAAATGTATCCAGACATTACCAAATCTCCTCAAATTGTCCCTAATTGAGAGACACTGCTCTAGACTCTCTAAATTTTATTCCTGGATTAATCTAGAATCATCAGAAACCTATGTAGACCATAATAAGGTTTATTACTAGGTACAGTTTTTTTTTCTGGAACTGTGTTTTGGCACCACTCTGTTGGCTCATGTTGAAAAGCAACGTAGGTTAACAACCCTCAGAACTCATTATTTTGATAACTCTAGCGTGTTGTTGAGAACTTTGTTTATTACATAATATAATATCCCTTTACGAGGACCCATAGGAGAAATTTCTGCTTTTTCAGACCAGTATTGACTGTGTTCCTTCTGAGTGGCTCTTTCTTTTTATCTTAATGGGCACTGTGAGTTATGGACGTGATCATAATTACATCTTTGCTTTGGCTCTTAAGGGAAGTTGAATTTCAAATTTGTGGGCTAAGTGCTTTACACTAACCTTAATCTTGGCAGCATCCAATTATTTTTACCTGCATTTTCTTAGTTAAAAATAACCATCATACCATCATTCCCAGTATATTAAGTATTTTTGTTTGTTTGTTTGAGATAGAGTCTCACTATGTTGCCCTTGGTAGGGTGCAGTGGCATTACAGTTCACAGCAACCTTAAACTCTTGGGCTTAAGCAATTCTCTTACCCCAGCCTCCCAAGTAGCTGGGACTACTAGCACCTGCCAAAACACCCAGCCATTTTTTGAGGCATTGTCATTGTTGTTTAGCAGGCCTGGACGGGTTTAAACTGCCTGCCTCGGTGTATGTGGCCTAACCACTGAGCTATGGGCACTGAGCTGAGTATATTAAGTATTTTTAAAAAATTTATTGAGGTATGTGCAGTCTAATGCACAAATCTCAGTGTATGGCTCATTATTATTAATTTTTGAGACAGAGTCTTATTTTGTCACCCTTGGTGGAGTGCGGTGGTGTCATAGCTCACAGCAACCTCAGACTCTTGGGCTCAAGTGATTCTCTTGCCTCAGCCTCCCAAGTAGCTGGGACTATAGACACCTGCCACAATGCCTGGGCTATTTTTAGAGATGGGGTCTCACTCTAGCTCAGGCTGGTCTTGAACTCGTGAGCTCAGGTGATCCGCCTGCCTCAGCCTCCCAGAGTGCTGGGATTATAGGTGTGACCAACCTTGCCCAACCTGAATTTTTTTTTTTTCTTGAGATGCAGTCTCGCTCTGTCACCTGGGCTGGAGTGCTTTGGTGTCAAGTTCAATTAATTTGGACATGTATATGTTACTCATGTAATTATCACCCAGATCAACATATCAAATGTTTTTGCTAATTTTTTCTACTTTAGAGAAATGTATATATTTTTATTGATCACATCAATGAAATTATTCTTCTAACTATTAATAGAAAAGTATAAAATAATACTGCAAGGCTGGGTGCAGTGGCTCAAATCTGTAATCCCAGTACTGTGAAAGACCAAGGTGTAAGGACTGCTTGAAGCTAGGAATGAGAGACAAGCTTGGGCAAAACGGTCAGACCTCTGTCTCTACTAAAAAAAAAAAAAAAAATCAGCCAGAGGCATGGTGGCTCAAGCCTGTAGTCCTGCTACTCAGGAGGCTGAGATGGGAGGATCATTTGAGGCCAGTAATATGAGGCTACAACGAGCTACAGTCATGCCTGGGAGACAGAGTGGGACTCCAGCCTGGACAACAGAATGAGACCTTTATTATCTTAAAAAATAAAAATAATACTGCTAAATTATTTCTTGTTTCAAGTTTTAATTCTTTGGTTACTAACCAATTTGCATATCTCCCTTGCAATTGCTATTATTTGCTATTATCCAGGTGTGAAATAACCCTTCCTTCCCTTGCCTAATTGAGAACCTATGTTTGATTTGAGTTGTGGATAAATTACCAATATTAATCCTTTGTCTTATTTCCTGAGTACAATTTGTGTCCTTCAGTCTGTTCCTCTTTGATATTCCTTCTCTGGGCCTGTAAAGTCACACTAGACTGCAACCTGTCTCCTCTACTGGAGGAAGCTGTGGGGCCTTGGGCACGTAATTGTTTTTGAAACTCAGTAAAATGTTCCTCCTCTGTAAGATGATCGTACTAATATTACTGCTTCGTGTAGAGCAGCAGTCCCCAACCTTTTTTGGCACCAGGGACCGGTTTCATGTAAGACGATTTTTCCATGGACCTGGGTAGGAGGGTGGTTTTGATGTGAGTCTACAAGCAATTGATTTATTCTGGTCTCATTTGCAACCGCTCCCCAGCGCTGGCCTGACCACCTCAGCTCCACCTCTGATCATCAGGCATTAGATTTTCATAAGGAGCATGCAACCTACATCTTTCGCATGCACAGCTTACAGTTTACAGGGTTCACGCTCCCATGGGAAACGAATGCTGCCACTGATCTGACAGGAGGTGGGGCTCAGGCAGTGATGCAAGCAACAGGGAGTGGCTGTAAATGTGGATGAAACTTTGCTGCTCATGGGCTTGCCCACCCAGTGTTCAGCTCCTACTGGGCAGCCTGGTCCCAACAGGTCATGGACTAGTAGTGTGTGTGGGGGGGAGGGTGTTGGAGACCACAGGTTTAGAGCACTTAAATTAAGTACAAAGTATTTATCATAAAGGCTACCACCCAAAGAGTCTCTTAATGTTATTTTCTGTACTAACTTTTGCCATGTTGCTCCTTAAATTCTTAAAGTCATGTAATTGTATCTATTTTTAGCTTTTCTACTTTGTTCTGGGCCACTGTTCACATAGTTCCATAACATTTAATCACCATTCATTATAATATGTCTCAGTATCTGATAGGATAAATGCTTTAATTTTCCACATTAATCTTTGACATTCTCTTTCACAGATTTTCAAAGAAACTTTAAAGTAATCTTGTCAAATTTTCAGAAAGATATTATAATTTGTCTTCATCTTTGGAACCACAGCATGTCTCTATTAAAATTATTTTATAGTGATCATAAAGTTGTGTGATACAAAGATCACATAAAAAATCCTATTTAGAATAATCAATAATTTATATTTTGCTAAATAAATGGGCCTCTTTTTCATCCTATTATTTGATTGTTATCATTAGGTAGGATTATTGATATTTTTAGTACATTTAACTTACATAATCAGTTTCTTCACCAAATTAACAGTGTCAATAAGTTTTAGCTTATTTCCATTTTCTAGGCTCGGAGTAAAGTTTTCTCCAGATAACACTTTGGAGCAGTTCTGTGGAATGTACATGGTGTACGTGAGACAGTTTACTTAACGTATATTGGCCACATTCCTCCTGTACACTGCTGACGGACTATTAAGTTGGTTTTGAACTAAATTTTTGGCAGGGTCTACTAAAGCTTCACATACATATACACTATGGTCCAGCAATTTTACTCCTAGTTATACACTTAACAGACTTGTTAACATCTGAGGTCAGACAATGAAGTTCATAAACTCATCCTAGAAAAAAGTGCTACGTACCTGACTGCTGAATACCACTATGGTCGCCTTTGAAATACTCCCCTCGGGAAGCTGTGCTCTGACGCCAGGGCCTAGTCCACCCTTCAAAGCAATTGTGGAGCTGTTTTTCTGGAATGACCATCAGAGCTGTCATCCTATGAGGTCTGACAATTAAGTTCATGAACTCGACCTACAAAAAGTGCTACATGCCTCATTGCAGAATATCGCTATGGTCACCTCTGAAGTGCTCCCCTTGGCCTTTGGTGATGACATCTCTGATGGCCACTTCCGAAAAAGAGATCCAAATTGCTTTGAGGGGTGGGTGGACTCGGCACTGGCATTAGTGCACAGCTTCCCTAGGGGAGTACCTTGAAGGTGGCCGTAGCAATATTCAGCAATGAAGTATGTACCACTTTTTCCAAGATGAGTTCGTGAACTTAACTGTCTAACCTCATATGTCCACTTTAAGACAAGCACTAGGAACTTCATGGAAATGTTATTTGTAATAACCAAATATTGCAAGCTACCCAGATGCCCGTCAAGGTGAGTGAACCTTGGTATATTCATACCATATATTAATATCCAGCAGTGAAAATGAACAAGCTCGCCAGCTGAATGAACAGCTACATTCAACAATATAGATGAATCTCAAAAACATAATTTGAGCAAAAGAAGCCAGGCCAGTAAAAGAGAACACATAATGTATGACTCCAGCTAAAACTAGTAAAATGCTATTAAAAACCATGGTAGTGGAAGGGCCGGGCTCAGTGGCTCACACCTGTAATTCTAGCACTCTGGGAGGCTGAGAAGGGTGGACTGCCTGAGCTCAGGAGTTCAAGACCAGTCTGAGCAAGAGTGAGACCCCCATCTCTAAAAAATAGCAGGGCTTTGTGGCAGGCACTTGTAGTCCCAGCTACTCAAAGGGGGTTGAGGCAAAAGGATCTCTTGAGCCCAAGACTTTGAGGTTTCTGTGAGCTATGATGCCATGGCACTCTATCCGGGGCAACAGAGTGAGACTGTGTCTCAAAAACAACAACAACAACAACAACAACAACAAAACATGGCAGTGGAGGGATTAACAGCTGAAAGAGAACATGCTTGGGGCTTCTGTGGTGCCACAGTGCTCTGTCTCCTTGATGTTGATACTGGTTACTCTGATGTGTTCAATATGTGAAAGTTCACCGAGCTGCATCCTTAGATTATATGCATATTTCTATACATATTATTCTTCTTCTTAACTTTGAACATTAAGAAACAAACAACTCCTGATCTCATCTGTATCCTCTTATATCTTACTTAATGGCAATTCCATCCTTAATTACTTGGATCGGAGACCGTGAAGGCTTTACCAGGCATAGACTTTGGCAATGAGCGTCCTGAACAACTGTATTCGGTGACTCTGTTTGCATCTTCTCATACATTATGCATCTTATTTATTTCTTTATTGTCTGATGCCCCACCTGCTGTCACCCTACCTAGTAGTTAAGATCCTTAAGGACATGAATTTGTATCTATTTTGCATCTCGAGGACCGAGAACACTGGCTGGCACATGGCAGGTGCTCCATATATGTAGAACATGGACTGAAAAAGCAGTGAAGTAAGAAACTGGGTATTTATTTCTTTAGCGAATGCTTTTTGTGTTTCTTAATTCACTATACAGTTGACTTGTTTATCTTTTCAACTCAGAGCAAAGGAATCTCAGCTTTCTGAATGATAGGGATAGCCCAGACATCAACATCTGTGAGAACTGTAAAACTAGTACCTAGATAGTATTTCTGGATAAGCAAACTTACAACAGTACAAGAAGAGGTGTTAGATGTCCAAAAGTCATTTGCTCATCTGGTTTCCCTTTCTACCTATGTAAAAGGAAAATAATATCTTTCCCACATACTTCATGGAATTTTGAAGACAAACATAAAAACAAGACATACAGATCTCTGAAAAAGTAAAGTCACTACAAAACAATCCCCCAGAAACCCAAACAAGTACAGGTATTTTTGTGGGCGTGTGTCATAGTTTCAAAGATGTAAGCATTATATGACCAAAGTATCTGGGCAGACAGTTTCTCAGAAACTTGATCAAAACGAAGATAGGAGCAAAGAAAGAGAGAGAGAGAAAGTTTGTAGCATTTGAGTGAGTGCCTGGCTGTGGGAGGATAACACAAATGAATACATGGATATGGAAATGAGAAAGAAGGGAAAATGAACCATCAGACTTTCCCCAGGTCCAGCCCAGGTATGGTCTGTGCAACCCACTGTGACTTTTAGGTGAATAGGTGGCATATATTTTTGTGTTTGGGATAAAGTTCTAACTAGTTTAAATAGAAATCGGATCTTGATTTCTAGATACTTTTCTCCACTAAAAGGAAAAAAAAAAAAGGCTAATCTCAAGGTGGTAGCAGCAAAAGCATAAAGAGAACATGGATTGCCTGATTGTGCCATAAAATCGAGAAGTGCTCAAATGTTATGGGGAAAAGCCAAAAGCACACAGGATAGGACTTCAAGGGATTCCACTGTCCAAACTGGAAGCACTTTGAGCATCAAAATGAATGACAAGAATGAATTACAATACAGTAAATAAAAAGTAATCCATAAATCCATTTTGATACTGAAAATACTTTTAGAGAGTGAAGATGGAGAAGAAGGGGAAATTATTCTTTACAGATGAAAGTTAAGAAATGTTGAAAATGATTGAATTAGAAAATCACCTTTTAAAGTTACTATAGTACTAACCAACTTAGGCAAGACCACCCCTACAATTATTTACTGAACGTCTCCTATGTGCTAGGCACTATTCAGTACTCCCATGTGCTAGGCAAGACCACTCCCTTGGCCAAGATCCTTGGGTCAGAGATACTGAGAAGGAAGATGGACAAAACAGCCTCAAAATGTCAACTCCAGACAACTTGTTAATTACAAAGTGAAAAGGCGGCTTCACAACAGAGAAATCTGGAAGTTACCACCTTAACTCCAGGAAGACATGCTGACGTTGCTTGCCTCCTTGTGAGACACTCTGAGATGGATTCAGCATCATCTATGGCCTATTCCTGACATGAGGAAATTATTAGACTAGTGGTTCTTAAACTTGCTGGGTGGCAGAAGCACTTGATGAGCTAATAAAGAATAGGGAGGCCCAGGATTACTGAAAGATAATCAGTTGAGATAGAACAGGGTGTGGGTCTCTGTGTTTTCTTTTTTTTTTTTTTTGAGACAGAGCCTCAAGGTGTCACCCTGAATAGAGTGCTATGGCATCACAGCTTATAGCAACCTCCAATTCCTGGGCTCAAGCGAGTCTCCTGCCTCCGCCTCCCACGTAGCTGGGACTACAGGCGCCCTCCACAATGCCCGGCCATTTTTTGGTTGCAGCCGTCATTGTTGTTTGGCAGGCCCGGGCTGGATTCGAACCCGCCAGCTCAGGTGTACATGGCTGGCACCTTAGCCGCTTGAGCCACAGGCACCGAGCCTGGTCTCTGTGTTTTCATAAAGTTCCCAGATGATTCTGAGACATGTCCCATATGATATGTGTTTAGAACCAGTGAATTAGACAAATACACATTCCACGACCTTAAGAGAGTTCTGCAAGACTATCTACTTCAAAAGTACCAGAGGCCAAAGGTGCCCCCGATTATGGAAGGGACCTCAGAGTCATGACAACTAAGTGCAATGTATGATCCTGGACTGGATTCTGGATCAGACAATGGGGGAAAAAGCTATAAAGAAAATCAGATAATAGAGCAATTGTCTCTTAGACATACACGATTAGAGAACTATAGAATTAATCTCATAAAACTCTAAACTCTACGTGGGCAGAGATATGTTTAACTCACCACTATATACCCAGTACCTAAATAGTGCCTAGCACATAGGAGACATTCAATAAATAATTTTCTTTTTTTCTTTTCTTTCTTTCTCTTTTTGTTTTTGAGACACAGTCTTACTATGTCACCCTCGGTAGAGTGCTGTGTCACAGCTCACAGCAACCTCAAACTCTTAGGCTTAAGTGATTCTCCTGCCTCAGCCTCCCAAGTAGCTGGGACTACAGGTGTCCGCCACAATGCTTGGCTATTTTTTCTTTTGTTTTCTTTTTTGGCTGTAGTTGTCATTGTAGTTTGGCAGGCCCAGGCTGGGTTTGAACCCGCCAATTCTGGTCTATGTGGCTGGTGTCGTAGCCACTGAGCTACAGGCTACAGGCACCGAGCCTCTTTTTTTTTGAGATAGAGTCTCATTTTGTTGCCCCCAGTTGAGTGCAATGGTGTCATAACTCATGGCAACCTGAAACTCTCGGGCTCAAGCGATTCTCTTGCCTCAACCTCCCGAGTAGCTGGGAATACAGGTACCCACCACAACACCCAGCTATTTTTAGAGATGGGGTCTTGCTCTAGCTTAAGCTGTATTGAGCTCAAGCAATCTGCCTGCATCGGCCCCACAGAGTGCTAGGATTACAGGTGTGAGACACCACTCCGGGACCTCAATAAATAATTTTAAATAAATTAATCTATACTTACAAAACCCCTTAACCTTGATGACAGAAAATGTTATAGAACCTATCTTCAGAACTGTGAGTCTTCCTTCTCCCAATTTTTATTTTTATTTCTCCCCTATTCTGTGATCTTGAGGCTCTACTTTATTCCCTTTAAGCCCAGGAAGAACGAGATTGTCACATGGTCAAATATCAAAGACTAGCTCCACCATTCCACCAATATCTGAATCTTCTTTATGAACTCTTGCACCAACTCATTTTCAAAGCAAGGGAGTGAATGTTTATCAGACTGCCCTGGAAATTAGAGGTGTAGTGATCTACAGTCAAATTGTTAAGCCATGCAAGAAAAGCAAGAGCCTAAATAGGTCAAGGTCTGCTAATAGGCATGGAGGTTCCAAGGTGCCCACATCTGATGCATACCTGGAAAGGCAACTGGAGGACAGATGAATAACCATTATTAAATCAACACTTAGAACCCAGCTCTCAACTTCTGTGCTTACCCTATACATTATAAGATTACATACACAGCAGACTTTAATTACAGCATTCTAATTGCTTAAATACACCCTGGCACCAATTTACCATGATAATTGGAATTTGTAGCAGCAGAGTGCTCAGAAGGAAAACTATTTTTTTTTTCTATTAAAAAAGAAAAAGTGCAAGGCTCTTACCAGCTAATCGAGGATGATCTGAGGGAGAAAGGATGAATCAGGAGGAAGAAAATTATGGTCACGAGGTGAACATTAAACCTCTGAGTAAGAAAGTCCTTCTAAAGTTAGTATTTATCTGGATGTTTTGCATGAGTAAATATGCAGTGATACTTTTTTCTTTTTGAGTCAGGTTTTCGCTGTGTTTCCCCAGGCTAGAGAGCAGTGGTGTCATTATAGCTCACTGAAAGCTCAAAGTCTTGGCTCAAGCAATCCTCTTACCTTAGCCTCCTTAGTAGGTGGGACTACAGGTGTGCAATACCATATCCAGCTAATTTTTTCTATTTTTGGTAGATACAGGCTCTCACTGTTGTTCAGGCTGGTCTTGAACTCCTGACCTCAAGAGATCCTCCGGCTTCAGCCTCCCAGAGTGCTAGGATTACAAGTGTGAGCCACCATGCCTGGCCTAGGGATCCTTTCATTTTCAGATCTATTATGCATCCATCTAATCGGGCTTTCCACTTGTTATTTTTTTCTGATAGCACATATCATGTTTAAAATATCTTTACATTCTCCTTTTATAATTGTGTTTATGTATGCTCAACTATTTCTTATCGGTGGGAACATTTTATAACAGTCCTCTTGGGAATTTTGGAATAATATTGTCAATAACAACAAAAACAAGAAACATTTATTAAGTGTTTAATTATCTGTTCCAAGAGGATTGCATACGTATTAATTCATTGAGCGCTTGGCACAACTCTGTGAGGAAGTGATGTTATCACCTCCATTTCATAGGCGAAGATACTGAAGTTTAGGAAGATACAATAATAACTTAGCCAAGCCAATAATAATAAATTAGCCATGCAGCCTGTAAGTGGTGGAGCCAAGATTGAAAGCTCAACAGTCAGGATTCTCCTCTGCTATCCCCTCCACCACCCATGTCATGCATCCAGCCAAACTATGGGCTGTCTGTCCAAGTCCAACATCTATGAACTACTGACTTCACATCAGCCAACAGTAAACTGTACTCTCATAGGCACACATTACACGTTTTTCCCTGCTTTGGAGAAAGAGTTGCACTCCACTGCCCCAGCTAGAGTGCAGTGGTGTCATCATAGTTCACTGTAACCTCAAATTTCTGGGCTCAAGTGATCCTCCAGCCTCAGCCTACTGAGCAGTAGGGGCTACAGGTGCCTGCTACCATGCCTGTGTAAATGTTTTCTGTTGTTGTAGAGACAGGGGTCTTGTTCTTGCTCAGGGTGGTCTTGAACTCCTTTGCTCAAGTGATCCTCCCTGCTCAGCCTCCCAGAGTACTAGGATTACAGGTATGAGCCACCACGCTGGTCCCACATGTATTCTTCATAATCTTAACATTGTAACCATTTGTAGCTGATTCAACAAGTTTACTTGAAATGGATAATATCTTAGTCTATTTCTTAAAAAATCCACATTGCAAAGGTTCTACAAAACAGTATTCACCTTAGGCCTATATAATTATGACATGGAAGTCTTCTATTCAATTCCTTCTTTCTAAAATATAAAACTAAAATATATAATTCATAAACAGTCCTTCAAATCTTCTCCTTAGGTCTCTTAAGCACGTGACACAAAACAGGCAGGCAAATGACATTTGCTTCTGAGGTTCTAAGGTGGGTTAAAAAACAGACGACGGACAGATCCATGCGAGATGGACAGGTGAGTAAATACACAGATGGACGGACATAGTTGTACGGTGAGCTTGCTTTTCAAAGTTTCTTGCCACATTTATTTATTTATTTTATTATTTATTTAATTTTGTAGAGACAGAGTCTCACGTTATCACCCTTGGTAGAGTGCCGTGGTGCCCAGCTCGCAGCAACCTCCAACTCCTGGGCTTAGGCGATTCTCTTGCCTCAGCCTCCTGAGTAGCTGGGACTATAGGCGCCTGCCACAATGCCCAGGTTGTTTTTTTTTTTTTTTTGCAGTTTTTGGCCAGGGGCTGGGTTTGAACGTCACCTCTGGCACATGGGGCCAGCGCCCTACTCCTTTGAGCCACCAGCTATTTTTTTTGTTGTTGTTGTTGCAGTTGTCATTCTTGTTTTAGCTGGCTTGGTCTGGGTTTGAACCCGCCAGCCTTGGTGTATGTGCTTGGTGCCCTACCCACTGAGCTACGAGAGCTGCCCTCTTTGCCATATTTCTTTGTACGTACAAAATTTGTGTCTTTAAGGATATAACATAGCATTTAAAAAAGTGGGAAATTTACAAAGAAATTTGATTTCTAAAATAATGAGGAAAAAAATACATTACAGAGCCTTTTCATGCCTTGGTATCCAAATTCCTAGATTTTAAGATTTTATACTTTCAGCTGAATGGACCATCTACCTCCTTTTCTTGCTTTTCAAGTATTTACCATAGTATTTTTATGTGACTTTTTTTGAGTTAACGATTTAGCTGTAATGCAATTCTTAGAGCCCATTTATGAGATGATCATGTACCAAGAATATCAGTACTGGGTTGAAATGCTTTAGGATAATTCACTAAATCACACCATTATGAAATAGAAGTCTTCCAACTAGATTCTTTTTTTCTTTATTTTGTTTTTTGAGACAGAGCTCACAGCAACCTCAAACTCTTGGGCTCCAGTGATTCTCTTGCCTTAGCCTCCCATGTAGTTGGGACTACAGGCGCTTGCCACAACGCCTGGCTATTTTTTGTTGCAGTTGTCATTGTTGTTGTGATGGCCCGGCCTGGGTTTGAACCCACCAGCCTAGGCGTATTCTTAATAACTCTTCTCAAAGTAAGTATTCAACAAATATTTGAGTGCCTACTTGGTGCGGGCAATACACCAGTGAACAAATAATTCAATTTTTGAAAATTTACCCTGGCTAGTGCCAACTCAAGGGCGTTTTTCTTGTCTTCTGCTTTTTGACTATTTCCTTGTATATCTTTGGGCCTCAGTTTTTTTAATCTATGAGAAAGAGGAATAATGATATTGCCCTTCACCCTCTCAGAGAGATAATGAAGACCACAACACAGCAGGGATGAGAAGGTCCTGAAGGCAGGGGATTAAAAATGGCATGTGTAATAAGTTATTATTAGGAAAACTTTGATTCTCACCCATGCAGAAGGCAGCATATTTGCATATCTAAATGCTCTCAGTTTAAGATAAACATAATTTCAATGTCAGGAAAACAAAGGGAAAACCACATGAAACAGGGTAAGGTGAAATATTTATTATAAAACTTTCAATAGCCCTTTTAAATACAGTATTAGATTTCTTTATTCCTTGTGGACTGGCTGGTCTTCAAACCGCCTCTAATGTTTAGTTTAGTGACTTTACTTGGTAAATATTGGTCTTCTGGTGACTGGTTATTATAAGGAGGCACATTCACCAATCTGTAGACAGAACTTAGAGCCTGCAAAATTCAATTTCTGTTGCTGATCCTTTACATTATTTCTGAATCTTGAAATGAGCTGAGGATTAAACACACAAACTCACATGCGTACACACACAGACACAGTCAAATATGCAAACACTCTGAAATGCCGAATGTGAAGACTCAGCCAGGTTAGCAGATCTGCTGAATGTATTTTCATTCTTGGTAACTACTCAAATTGTGGTTTGTTAAACTACATGAAGTAATCCCAGGACAAGAACCATGAAAGTGATCCTGAAAAGAATGGATTGTCAATAGAAGAATATGCCTCGCGTTCTGTTTGATTATACCAGTCTAAGCCTAATCCTCTTTCTTAAGGCACTCTCAGTATGGATCGTAATGGGTCTTTCTATGAATTTTTAAAAGAGACTTTAAAATGTCTCTTTGCCCTGAGCAGGCAGTGAGAAGTGTACAAAATTATCAAAATATCTTTCTAGGTTTTTGGGAAATAGTTGTCTCTCAAAACCTGTCACATTTTTTATTATTCATCTGCTCATTTTTGACTTTTGGAATGATTTATATCTCCAGTTTATCTTCCATCTCTGCTTTCTTTGCTACCTACATGGTAATTTGACCTCTAGAAAAAAGAAAAAAAGAAAGTAAAGTATAGTCAGGACAGTTGGGCTGAATGGTCGGGGTGGGAGAATATTCAGAAGACGTGGCTAACACGAGGTTTCAGGATTAACTGGATTCCCTCTGCCTGTGTGTGCAATGCCACTCTGTCCTGGAGGCAATCAAAAGTTGATGACTTATTTCCTTGCAATGCTAAGAAAAATAAATGTTTGAATCTAAGAGCAAAGAAGTGTGTCCTTGTAGCTGATTTTATGATTCTCCTAAATGTCTCCAAAGACACTTAACTATGGGTACAACAGATATACTGAAGTTTCTGTGCTTTAAAAATCTGATCATGCAAGGCCGAAACTGTATTCCAATAGGTTCAGTACATTAAATTTCAAGGTTATATGAGTACAACATCAACTCTAGAAAATTGAATTTAGGAATGGTAGCTCTATCTTAGGTAGTGAAAACAAAATAAGATTGAAAGCTGAAAATGTCTAACTTTATGGCTGTTGCTCAGAATTGATTTTTAATTTGACTCGATCCTTTCACAAACCCATTTTGCAAAATTTGATCAATTTTGTTGCTAATGTAAACTACATTTATTTTGCTCGCCTGACAAATATTTACTGAGGGCCTATAGTGCATGCCAGGCCCTGTGCCAGTGGTCGGAAGATATATCCCCGGTCTCAAGAGTTAGTGTGGTCGCAGGGGAGGAAGGCAGCTGGTAACAGGGGCATAAAGGAACAATTCGACACCACAGGGAAAGTTACAAGTATTTAAAAGATGTTATGGAGGTTGGAAGAATTTAACTCCCTTTAGGAAATGGTGGGTACATAAGGGAAGGAAGAAACTGCTTAAGGAGCAGGGAATCTGGAGCTGAGTTCAGGAGGATGAGTGGACATTTGCCACAGTGGAAAGGAAGAGGGAGATAAAGGCATCAGCAGAGAGGCAAGTATATAAAAAAGAAATGTCATGCAAGCTTGAGAAAGACCAGCACGTATCATCAGGAAAGGAGCAGCTATTTCAGTATGACCACAAGGTGAGTGTAGGAAGGGCCAGAGAGATGCGCCTGGGCTTGCATGTCCTATAAAGGTGCTTGATACGCAATAGTAGTGATAGTAATTAACAAAAACATGAATAGCTCCGAGGACTGAATCTGAAAGAAAAAATAGAAACAGCTAAACAAGATCTGTGTCAGACACTGTTGTATACATACACTTTACATATATATTAACTCATCCATCGAGGCAGAAACTATTATTATCTTCATTTTATGCACAATGAAACAAAGGCTTAAAAATGCAATTGATGGCACGGCGCCTGTGGCTCAATGGGCTAAGGCACCAGCCACGTACACTTGAGTTGGCAGGTTCGAATCCAGCCCGGGCTAGCCAAACAACAATGACGGCTGCAACCAAAAAATAGTCGGGCGTTGTGGTGGGCGCCTGTAGTCCCAGCTACTTGAGAGGTGGAGGCAGGAGACTCGCTTGAGTCCAGGAATTGGAGGTTGCTGTGAGCTGTGATGCCACGGCAGGGCATCCAGGGTGACAGGGTGACAGCTTGAGGCTCTGTCTCAAAAAAAAAAAAAAAAAATGCAATTGACATGCCCAGGATAGAGCCCAGGCTGTGTTTTTGAATCCAGGCTTCCTGGTTTCAGAGTCCGAACTCCCATCATACAGGCTCTCTGTAGGTACCAGGGAGCTGGCTAGGACGTTACGCTGGGGAGGGCAGATGAGATTTATTAAGTCCTGTTGACATTTTTTTTTTCTTTCGTAAGAGACAGGGTCTCACTCCGCCAGGCAAAAGTGCAGTGGCATCATCATAGCTCACTGTAACCTCAAACTCAGCGACCTGAGTAGCTGGGACCACAGGCGTGTATTACCATACCCAGATAATTAAAATTAAAGAACAACTTTAAAGTTCTGAAAAATTTTTAAATTTTTTCTAGAGGTGAAGTCAAGCTATGTGGTCCAGAATGGTCTCATACTCCTGGCCTCAAGAAGCCCTCCTGCCTCAGCCTACCAAAGGGTTGGGATTATAGGCATGAGCACCCCACCCTGCCTTACATTCTAAAATGCCTCAATTCTCCCATCCCTTGTTCATTGTTTAATTATTTATTTGCCCATTCTAGCCATTCAACAGCCTTTTATCTAACACCCAGGTGCTTGAGATTCCTAAATAAAGAAAACTGGTCCCAACCTTCAAAGTGCTAGTGTGTATTTAATGAAATAAGAATGTAAATTTTCAAGGCCTCCCCACGTTCCTTTCTCATGCTACACCTGAGAATGTATAGAGCGCAAGATGAAGAGAAGACAGGATCGAAGTAGTTGACATGTATAGAAAGTTAAAAGTCTAACAAAACTGATCCCAACCAAGTATTTGATCTCAACCAAACAAAAATACAGGCACACAGAAAAGAAATGCATCAAAATAGTAACATTCATTCTCTAGGATTGAGATTATGGGTCCCTTTTTGATTTGTTGTGCTTTTCTGCAACCAATCAATCTTATTTTTACAGCAGAAAAAAAAAATTACCCTGGTTGTCGTGTATAGTATGTCTTAGGCTTTTCTAGATTAAAGCAATCGAAAGTTTTCAGTGTCCACCAAGCTTTGTCCAGAGATGATGATGACTATTTTTCTAATGGAAGGAAAGCAATTACCAAAATGTTTTTATTCTCTTAATACAGTTTTGATGAGGTTCGGTTTAATAAATATACTTTTGCCTTTGTTTTTCTGATTTACAATTAATTCAAGCTTCTTGTTTAAAAAATTGGAAAAGCATTCCATAATTTCACTGTAAGAGATAATAGAAACTTATACTATGCTATATATTTTTCTATTCCTTTCTATGAGTACATTATATGTATCAGTAAATAATAAAGTTTAAAACAATCCTACTATATTCACTGTTCTGTACCTTGATTCTTTTTAAATTTAACAACTTAATTTGGACTTGTTTCTATGTTAGTGGAAGAGGGCTATCCTATTTTTTAATGGTTGTACAATGTCCTAGCAGAAAAGTAATTTGTAAATTACATAATTAATTGCTGTTGAAGTATATTTGGACAGTTTTCAGTATCCTACTATTAGAATAAGGCCAAAGACCTTCTTATAGGTATCTTTTCATATTTCAATAAAATCTTCCATGGAATAATTTTTAAAGTGCTGGTTGACAAGACGAAGTCTTAATTTCAATGGTCAAATTGCCCTCCAATGCTACATGGGCTTCTAACAGAGCTTTGATGTCTCCAGATTCACACACTGCAAAGCAAATGGCATTAGCCCAAAGTCACTATGCAATGTGCTCCATCCGTCTGAGGGTGGTAAGAGCACATTTGGGGATGGTAGGCCAAGACTCTCAGCAAGTCTAATGAAAAGGCATGCCTAATAAGGTCTTGGTCAAGAACAGGGGAAGAGGGAGGATAATAATAAACGTGATTGCATTGTCTTGCAATAACTCTATTTTTTAATAGGATTACTAATGTTTGGCTCACTTGTATTTCCACATTTGTTCAAAGCACAAAGAGATGAGTAATTACAGAAGAAAAGAAAATGCAGTGAAGTCTATTAAAGACATACTGAGCCACTTTCTACTGTCTTGAATATGTTATCTTCTGTTAAGCCTGGAGGAGAGGGCTTCCCAACTGGCTTGGTATCCAGGTCAACAACCCTTGACTGACTCCAAAGAAGTTTCATTTAAAGAATCAAAATGGACCTTGGTTTTATACTGAGGCCAGATTTAACACATGGCTAACACCAAGAGGCATAAAGTGGTCTTTTTAGTTTTAATATTTCATAGTATAGTATACATCTAGAATAGCATTTACAAAAGTATGGCCAGTGGTCCATAAATAAGGATTGCTTAAAAGAATTCCATATAAAGATAAGTTGGAAAATATTAGGGTAAAAAAGTTAAACAGGTTTGTGTATTGCAGGACTTCTTAAAGCCTTTACTATGTCAAGGTAACATGGTAAATTTCCAAGAAAGTAGTATATTAATCAGTTTCTCAAACTCTTTTTTGGTATAAAAGTACCTTATAATCATGGACTACATTCTTTTTTTATTTTTGAGACAGAGTCTCACAATGTTGCTTTCAGTAGAATGCCATGGCGTCACAGCTCACAGCAACCTCAAACTCTTGGGCTCAAGCGATTCTCTTGCCTCAGCCTCCTTAGCAGCTGGGACTACAGGCACTTGCCACAATGCTTGGCTCTTTTTTTAGTTAGCCTGGGCCAGGTTTGAGCCCACCAGTTCCAGTGCATGTGGCCAGCACCCTAACCACTGAGTTATGGGCGCTGAGTCACTTTTCTTTTCTTTTTTTTGAGACAAAGTCTCAAGCTGTTGCCCTGGGTAGAGTGCTGTGGCACCATAGCTCACAGCAACCTCAAATTTGGGCTCAAGCCATCCTCTTGCTTCAACCTCCTGAGTAGCTGAGACTACAGTTACCTGCTGCAACGCCTGGCTAATTTTTAGAGATGACGGTCTCGCTCTTGCTCAAGCTGGTCTTGAACTCCTGAGCTCAAGCAATAGACCCACATCGCCTCCCAGAGTGCTGTGTTTTTATATTACTTTAGGAAAGAACAACAGGTAATATCAAAGGACTCCAGGCATGCTCAGTCTCTCCAAGGTCCCTAGCATCTTTAGAAATATTCTGTCTTGCCAACCACAGACCACCTACACTTGTGAGCCAAAAGAAAGTTTGAAGTTATTATTTAGGAAACAGCTAGAAAAATCCTAATATGGTTTTCTTTTAGCATCACTGAATAAGTGCTTCTGACCTGATGCTGTTCTACCTTTGC